>JBBPKB010000264.1:0-15673 GCA_038089035.1 Boletellus dicymbophilus
AGTACATGTCGAACCTGCGTATCATATTATGCGCCAATAGCACGAGCAGGCTCATTGCTCCCATAAAGAGTCGATGTCTCCTCGTTAGAGTGGCTGCGCCAAGTCTAGAAGAGGTCAACGCTATTGAGTCCCCTCCTATCGTTACTAAATGTACTCATACAGATGCAAACTGTGTTAGAACATGTAGCCAAGAAACTAAAATTCGACTTGCCGCCTGAGGCCTCCTCTCAAATTGCAGAAGATGCGGCAGGTAACATGAGAAAGGCACTGCTCGTCTTCGAAGCTCTCAAGATGCAATCGTAAGTTTCGATGTACGACATCCAGGCTCTCTAGACATCGAGCGAAATACTTTTTCAGTCCTGATCTCTCTGGATCTCTCTCCATTGCAAAACCAGACTGGGAAACGTATTGCTACAAGGTCGCTGATTTGATTGTGCAAGAGCAGTCACCTGAGCGAGTAATGCAAGTCCGCGCCAAGTTCTATGAGCTTCTCAGCCACTGTATACCACCGACTGTCATCCTTAAGGTGAGACTCATCTATATCACACCCAGGAACATCTGACCATTCAATATCAAGACTGTGGCGGACAGGGTGGTGGACCAGGTAGATGAGGCTCTGAAGGCTGATGTAATGCACTGGGCAGCTTTCTATGTACGTACTCGACTTCTGAAAGACGAAACTGTTTTGACGGGGATTGCAGGAGCTACGCATGCGGATGGGTAGCAAGAAGATCTATCATCTTGAAGCCTGGGTCGTGAAGATCATGTATTTGTACAAGGTACGATATTGTGTGTGGCCAGTGGCATTCGAGGATTAACACAAGGACACGATCAGCACTTCACATACAACTTTGATATGTCAGAATTGGATTGAGGGTTCGTTCGCTGACAGGTTTTGGGATGACTGTGACTTGTGTAATTACGCTCTTTCTATACTTGTTTGTGCTACCTGTGCATTACTACTACGACCGAAACATCACCCGGCAAAACATATGGTCGGTTCGACTTGGTCAATCCGTCGTTAAACACATCACTCATATCCCCAAGCTTATCTTCTCCGTATTCAAGACTCTTACTGACCAACGGGTCACCGTCGAGCTCAAGAATGACCTCTCGATAACCGGCGTGCTCAAATCTGTTGACCAGTGAGTATAGAGACCTGTACTCGCGCCTTGATCACTTTCGACATGGGGCCCTCGACCCTGCTCTTCTCAAAAGGTTTCTCAACATCCGTTTGGACTCGATCAAGGTTCTCGATGAGACGCGGCACCCGCACATGGTAAGCCTAGCCTTGTAATCCACCGGATCGCGCGCATCTCGATCTTCGCCCAGATGGCGGTGAAGAACTGCTTTATCCGTGGGTCAGTGGTCCGATACGTGCAGTTGCCTGCGGAGCATGTCGACACGCAACTGCTTGAAGATGCTACACGGAGAGGTGGGCGACTTTCGTTCGTGCTGCCGCGGAATGCCGTTCATGACCTTTTTTACCCGGGCAGAGGCTGCCAACCAGGCGAAGCGGTAACAAATGTGAAACCGGATGTAATCACGACTCGAGGGCTCGCTGAATCCACACCATGGGATAAACAATAGCCCGTGTATTTCATGATATTTCTCTAGCCTTTACACACGCCAATGTTTTCCAATTATTCAGCTTTCCTGGTTCCAAAAGGACCGCTTTCTGCGCACATCTGATGGCTTCTTTTCCCTCCCCAGCTATAGCAAGTAATGGGAGCATCTCTTTCCTCTCTGCAATGTCACATTCTCCAGAGAGACGAACCAAAAGAATGGCCTGTGCCGTCCGAAGATCGCCTTGTTGCAAGATCAGAGAGGCAAGTTCACGGCGCAGTTGCACGTTCGATGGCTCGGCATGCAAAGCTTTCTGTGCGATTCTGATGGCTTGCTCGGCGTTGCCCTGAATTCATAGATCAGCAACTTCTGGATTCCTACGAATGGACGAGTAACCTTACCTGACCGAGATGGTGCTGCACTAGAAGATACGGGACGTCTCTTCTCGGATCTAGTTCTTGCCGTCGTTCGATAGAAAGGGACTGAATCTCGGATAGGGCGGCATCTACAAGATTTCCGTCCTCCGTAAGAATGCCCATCCCTGCTAGCGTATTTATAGCCATCAGGTTCTCGGGGTCTACCGTGATACTAGATGATCGTGAGCCGTGCGTACGAAAGCGGAGAACATAAGTCTTTTACCTGTCCAACAACAGTGCCTTTGCAGATTCCTTGAACTCTTCCGTTCCGATCGCCCACATGCATTGAGCAAGCAACACGGTGACGTGCGTACGAAGAAGATCGTCTTCCCCAGAACTATTTAGCGCATTCTGGAAGGTCGTCATCGCAGACTGAAGGTCTCCGAGTTTAAACAGTGCCAATCCAGTTCCAAATAATGCTTGCACCCTGAGAATCCTTGCCTCCGTAACATTATCCTCGGGAAGTAGTCCAAGGGCCGTCTCGAATGATTCCAGGGCACTTGTATAATCCCCTAGACCAACTTTCAGCCGAGCAAGGTTTGCGTGAGCAATTGTAAACTGTCTTTCGACAAGCGGGTCTTCTGATTCTTCATAAGCGGCTTCTAAAAGGGCGATTGCGCGAGAGATCCATCCTGCTCCTTCTTCTAGTTGGTTCAAACGCTCGCACAAAAGGCCTAGGAGATGGAGAGCACATGGATCTCGTGGGCATCTTTGGGTGTAACGATTTAAAACGAAGAAAGCAGGAAGGAGCTCTTCCTTGATACTACCCTGAGAACGAGCAGTGGATGACCTGAGTGTGGTGAGTGTTCTCGATGCGAACTCAAGATCAGCCAGTGGCTAGACAAATCAGTACCGAGCACGGAGATGAGGAACATACTTTACTCACTACGTCAGCACTGAGGCCTACCGCATGCTCCAGCAATCCACGGGCATCAGCGTTATGCCCATTCACCGCAGCAACCATCGCTTGCCCAACCCAAGCAAGCGTATAATCAGGGTCTAATATCTGTGCTCGCAGAAGTGCCTCATTCGCCAATTCGAGATCATTGTGGTATAAATATAGAAGACCAAGGTTGGTCCATGCGATCACGCTCTATTACAAGATCAAGTTCTAGGCGGGACGACACGAGTGTGGAACGGACCTTCGAATCATGTTCTAAAGCCTTGATATATGCGTGTTGCGCCGCCTTCGGCTTCCCGAGGAAATACATGTTGCCCAGTGCAGTCCAATGAACGGATTTTCCAGGTTCCTTCTGCAGAGCCTCTTTCAAAAGAGATGCCGCTAATTCTGACGCGGCCTCGAGAATGTTGTTTTTGTCTTCGACGCACCACGCGTAGAGCGCCACTGCCAGGTCATATAGTGCACTACCAAGAGCAGTATCTTCCAATGAACTAACGGTGATTCTATAGTCATATGCGGCAATGGCTGTTTCCAGCACATAGTGGCGCGATGACGAGGTACATTGAGATGCAGGTTTTGTGGGAAGCAATTGTGCGATACGCGTGCTTGCAAGGCCTTGTAGTGATGAGTTTGTTCGGTTGAGGACACCTTCAACGGCTCTTTCGTCTACGAACACAGCTACTTTCGATAGGCCGAACAGAGCATCTCCAACTATTTTCCACATTACACCTCCTTGGCCAGAGCTTTCTTGTGGAGTCATGAAGCATGTCGTGATAGCGGCAATAAAGGACTGTTCTGATCTTGCACTAAAGCCAGTGAATCGCTCTTGGTAAGCAAGGTCTAACTGTGCTTGCGCGAACGACATCAATACACCGATCTCCTTTGGACGCACACTTAGAATTGAGTTGAACGACAGTAGAGCTTCAACAAGTCTACCAGTTTGCTGTTGTACCTCGCCAATCAAAAAAGAGCAAATCCAGTCGTCTGGATCGAGTTCATGGGCCTTTGTGAGAGCTTTCAGCGCTGCGGCGTGGCGACCAGCCCTACTGTAGGCTTCCCCGAGACGAAGCCACAAGAGGTGGTCTTCTGGTTCTGCTCGCAAAGCAACCTGGAATGCTTCAATAGATTGCGCATAATTCCTGTGCATCTATTCCAAATAATAAAACAATATATATATGGCCTCTGGTGTGTGCGGCTCACCAATTCCACTACTCCAACTGCTTTCCATGCCCAAGCATTCGTGGGTAGGTATCTTCCGACGCCTGCATTGTTTTGGGCCTCGATTCCAGCGTCCAGTCCGCCCTCCCCGTCGATTGTCCTGCGAGCAACGACTTCGACAAGGTCCCACTCTCGTTCTTCGGCAAATCCATCAGCAAGCCGTTTGGCGGCGTCTGCCTCTCGCGGGTCGAGTTCAAATGCTTTCTGGAAGCACTTGGAGGCTCGGGTAGGATCCGGCGGATCTGCATGCTCCGAGTAATATATACCGAGGGAGGTGTATGCGGGTGCATATGTCTTATCCCACTTCAGAGAATCAATGAAATGGGAAAAAGCTTCTTCCCGGAAGTCGACTGCGTTCGAGATAAGAGAGCATCGGCGAGTGGACAGACGACGTGGACGAACCTCCCATTTCCCAGCAACACGTCCCAATCCGCCAGAGGCACCGGGCTCGATCCATTTCATGCTCGGCTCCTTGCAGGTCATCCAATACTTCCTTGAGCACCTGAATGCCTTTCCCTATCTGAGTTTTGCTCAGACACCAGGCACTCTCCTCCTTTGCACGAATACTTTTCGGAGTTCCCGGCGGAATGAGCGACGTAGCTTTGGTGAATAAACCTTCGGCTTCCTCCCATTTCCCAGCGTACTGCAGAACGTAACCACGACCGGTCAACGCATCCACACTATCCGAATCAAACTTGAGTACATCGTCCAAGAGTCGAATGGCACGCTGGTGATGTTTTGGTGGGTATAAGTGCACGAGGGCGCTTGCAAGCGCGACGGTGAACGCATTTTGTACTCTTGAAAAAGGTATGAAATCTGAAAATTCGGCACTTGAAGCATATGCTAACCCACCGGCGAATTTTATTCCCTGTATTCTCTTCGTGCCTTCGGACGAGCCCGAGTCCACTTTCTGCTATGCTGATGACACTGGGGTAATCAAGTTCCTGCAAGTAGACCTCGGTCACGACGCGATTCGCCAAGAGGGAATCGGGCAACGAGCCAAAAGCTTCCTGCCAAAGAGATCGAAATATTGTGATATGGTGCGTCGAAGTCCAAACTCACCATGATGACGTCAACTGGGTCTCGGTCATCTACTTGTTGAGGATGTTTGTTATCATCTTCTGCGTCCACGTCAAGAGGCGTCCCAGTGTACGAGAGATACGCTTCAAGTAAATGTGCCAATGGAGTTGCCGGTAGGAGTTTCATGTACTGTCTGAAGTAGTCAAAGCCATATCCGTCTAGCATGTTTCTTTACTTAATTAATACCACTTGAACGCGGACATGCAACCCACCGATCGTGTCACTATCTTTCCCTTCGAGGAATATAGACCAGGAAAGTTCGTCGGGTACTCCGATTATCACTACACCGTTGACCAACTCATCAAGCTCCTTCCCGACGACAGCTTTCTGCGAGGATGTTGTAGGCAGCGCGTAAAAATATTTCTGTTTATACGTGATGAGTTTTGCCTCGACGGTGCGACGAAGCTCATCAGAAGTACTTGGATGATTCAAGACTTCATGATAGAGCGACGGCAACTAGAACACAGAGGGTAAGTAGATATAATGCTCTTTCGGAAGTGATCGTACTCTGGATGCACCCCACATTTCCATGCCGATGTCCTTTTTAAGCTGCTCTGGGGAAGGTCCGCCTAGACGCGTGCGTCTCTTGTCAAACTCGTTCTTGAAGGAAACTTCTTCGTCCTGTTCGATTATTGATATAATTTCTTCGATAATAGGGAGCGAATTGTGAACCGCGGCCTGTATGTCAAATATTGAGGACGCAGTTGGGTTCGTCGGGTCTGGCGGTGATAAATTTGACAAGGTCACAGACAATGACGAATCGAGAAGTAAGTAAGAGAGGGCGTCCGCTAACTGGACAGGGAAGGACTTTGACCGGATGCTTAAGTATGACATCAAAACTACCCACCTGTTGACGAGTGCCGTGTTCTCTTTTGGTGGAAATCAATTTCTGCAGATTCTCGGCGCATTTGATGGCATCCCCGCTACAGAGATATTCTGCCCATGCATATTGGGAACTGAGTGCAAAAGACCCGCCTTTTGGCAAACATCTGCATGATGTGTTCGAGCACATCCCAAAGTGCATCCCACCGACCGCTTTTATCGTAGAGTTGCGATATGCCCTGTACAGCTAGTTGACTTGGCCGACGACCTGCAGTGATAGACGCGACTCGCCTGCCAGGCAAGGATCTGGTCTGGCTTCAACTCAATTGCTTTGCGATAATACTGCATGGTTGTCAGGCCATCCAAACACGCGACACATCATACGCTGGCTTTACTTGCTTGCTCTTATCGTGCTCTCCAAGTTCGAGGAAGGCGAGGCCTAAGAAGACATGGCTATCGTTCTGTCAGTAAGACAACGGGGTCGCACAACGGAAACGCACGCGTTATAGTTGTCGGGTTCGTAGTCGAGAACCTGGACTGCTGCATCGCGAGCTGCGGCATATTGTTTCTTCCCAAGCGCGTCTCTCGCGGCCTTGAGCTTTGTTTTGGCGAACGATGAGGACATGGCCGATGTTCAAGGCGATAGCTGAAACTTGAAAGAATCTCCAGCCTTGTCAAAAAGTGCTCGCGAAAATTCTCTATCTGTAGTACAGTAGGTGATTTCGAAAAAAGAGACGAATCTCCGACTGGGTATGCCAATGCCAATGTAGTGATGATTATCTCGTACACTACCACCATGCACAGCCAGCTTTGCTCGTCCAGACGTTCACCTGACCATTCAGGATAGCATCTCATCTCCCACATTCTCCCTCGAGGTCTTGCGCCCAAAAATCGTAAGAAAGTTCATCTTGCGATACTTAGCAGGGCCCCTGACCAGACATAGCTCATCGATCAAGCCCAACACGGCTTGACCCGAAGGAGGTGAAGGGCTAGCTTCAACACGAGCACCTTGAACCCCTAGAGCCCTGAGACGTTCCGTCCACACATCGACAGAGGGGCCATCCGTGACAATGAGAAGAGGACAGACTTCGCCGGTGCAGGAAGCGTAAAATTTCCGGAATCCCGCCACATTAGGTTCTGACACCGTCCCAGCGAAAATCAACAGATCTGCGCCGCCTTTCGATATCCTTGGAGTGATGTAGCGTGCCGAGAGATCACCGGCGGACTGGAAGATAAACGACCGTCCATTGATCTGAGAGCTGATACGTTTAACTTCTCCAAAGACGCCAGGATGAAGGAGCGGAATGTCGGATTGATAGAAGACAACGTTGGAAATAGGTTGGACGTTCTCCCAGCTGGACCTCATCATCGACCGAAAGTCGAGCAAAGCAGCTTTGATGAAAATGTTGGCATCGGATGGTGGTCGAACCACAGCGCGATGACAATAGTCAATGATCAGCTCGCGGACCAACTTCTGTGATTCCATACTGCGCTCTGCAAACACAGAACCTGCGAGCTTCATCATGTCGATGGTCGTAACGCATGCGTGAGCGTCAAAGCGCATCTTGTACTTGGCCAATTCTTTCTCTCCCCGAGCCCACCAATCCTCCATCGAGGCAGGTTCATGTTCTAGTCCCGTCACAACGGCAACGATGGGAACCTTTTTCCTACATATAGCAGAGTAAAAGATGGCATAGTTCTTTGCTAGCGACTTCCGGACACTTGGGCCGCGGATGCAGTAGACGAGGAGATGAATGCCGTTCGCATTCCGTAGTTCGCGGAGCAACTTGATCAAGTTCTTCTCTGCGATTTGCGGTGGAACACGACCGCGCGTACCTTCGTCGAGACCAGCAGTATCCCAAACGTTGACTTTCTCTCCGTCGATGGTTATCGCGTACTTGCGACTCTCAAACGTGCACCCGAGTGCACCATTAGAAGTCTCGGCAACTTTGCGGCCGGCGAGTATATTGATTAGAGAGCTTTTACCGACCCCACTGTCACCAAAAATCACGACATTAGGAACATTTGAGCTTGTGGTCTGGGCACGAAAACATAGCGGTTAGTCCGTGCACGGAGTGGTCAAAATTACACCTTAACCTCGAGAGAAAGGACACTGCCCTTCAGATCTACATAAGACTTGCATTCCGAAAGAGATGATCAGGGCAACTCACTTTGGTTTCGATGGGTCCGAGGCTATCTGGTTCAATCGCGAGGAGCGTGGGCTGATGCTGCGGTCGAAAATTCTATATGCAGACTGTTAGGTCAAAGACAAGAAAACTTTAAAAATTGGTAACTACCGTGGCTTGTCGTTCAATAAGACGTCCAATGCTTCCTCTTTCGACGGGCCCGCTGGCGACCTGAACTTTGCGGTTCTGTCCATAATGTGTCCATAAGTCATATGCCTGGTTTCACAATAAAAACATACGTCTGAGCGTCGTCCTGGGTCCATGTACGTCGTTTCGAAAAAGTTCGTGTTCTTGAGTCACAAGCATCGGAACAATTTATACAGAGCCGGAGATACTGGGTTCGCTGGTAGCATGAATGTGATCGCATTGACCATGTCGTACGAGACCCGAAGTACATGTCTAACGGTGGGGTTATACCCATACAATCATCTCAGCCATGGCAGTGTGGGTGCATCTGAATCATTTTGATGGAACGCGGCAAACTCGTGAATTCACTGGGTAGTTGGCAACGAGGCTCTGGAGTGTCAGATACGAATTACTCACCGCATACATCGCTTTTAGGTTCTTTTGGTCCACAGCAAAAGTGAGTGGACCAGCGCCTGAGGATTTCAATGGCAGCTAACCATTAAGTTATTAGCCAAGGCGCCTTTGCGATCTTGGAAACCCGAAGAACGTTGGACATGAATCCATTGGATTCCAATGGCGACGGTATTTGGTCGTTCAAAACGCTTATCTTGCCCTAGGTCCACGAGCGCGAGGTGATTTGGCACGCATCTCACCGAGACCCTGGAGAAGCTTTCAAGGTCACTTGGAATGGAACGTGTACGATCAACTCCACAGGGACCCCCTCGCGTCCTCCTCATTGTCATCACAATTTTTCCCTATGACGTTCGGGCGCTCCTGGGGTGTCGGAAAATGTCGCCTCCCCTTGCTTCAGGCATGTGCCGATGCGGCAGGATGCACCTCAGCTGATGACACGGCAGATATGAAGAGCAGCATGTTGACCTGAAGGTGTCCTGTCATTCAAGTTGCTGCGATGATCGATAGTCACTGTTGCACCTGCGCAGATCCTGCAAACGCTCGTCGAATCTTATTTTGATATCGCTTCCTCACTGAGTTCGAGAAGCACGTAGCATCCAATATGGCTCCTTTGTTCACGGGAACTGGTCGAAACCTGGCGCGCTAGGCTGAGGACGCCTTGGGTGCATGGCACTCCAATACATAAAGGGCCTAGGGCCTGATTCGTGAACGGTCGACACCCAACTCGTATCTTGCAGCACCCACCTATCCAACTATCATTTTACATCTCCATTTCGAACGCTCTGCCCTTTGTCATCTGTCTTGGACATGCGGTCAGACACCAGCAGCACCTGTTCTAGTCCCACCATTTCCGAGCAGCCCATTCGCCGCAATGTCATGATCGTTGGCGACGTCGGCGTTGGAAAGAGCTCCCTCGTCAATCTCATCACCGGCGAAGATCGCGCCCTTGTTTCGAGTGGTGCCAGAACCTGCACGCTCCATTCACAGGAGCACACCGTCACCCTTGACGGCGTCGAATTTGCCCTGCATGACACAGCCGGTCTGCACGAGGCCCGAGGAGACATGAAGACAACCGACTACTTGGATGCCGTCCACCAGGCGTACGCACTCATCTCCAGGCTCGAGCGCACAGGCGGCATCAGTCTCCTCGTGTTCTGCATGAAAGGTGGACGAATCTCCATCACTGCGCAGCAGACGTACAGCCTCTTCGTAGAGGTGCTTTGTAACCGTCAGGTACCTGTTGTCATCACCGCGACGCATCTGGAGATGATCGATAACATGGAGGATTGGTGGAAAGAGAACGAGGGGGATATCAAGGAATATGGACTTCGGTCCCTCGGGCATGCCTGTGTCACGACTACGCGCGGCTACAGAAACGCCTGCATTGACAAGTATGAACAATCTAGAAAAGTTGTTCGGAAGCTTCTCTTGGACTACAGCGACCGGACTGCCTGGAAGGAGGACAAAGCAAGCTGGGTTAAGCGGATGGTGTTGCATATGCGCACTTGGCTATCTCCGAATCATGTAAAGAAACTCGACAGCGACCTGAAGAAGAAACTAATCAAGCGATGTGGATTCTCAAGGGAGGATGCGGACCTCGTCGCTCGCAAGATCGAGCAGTCGCGCAGGACGTCTGGAGATGTTCTAGAAAATAAAGTATGGTTCGACGAGAAATTCGGAAACAGCAGTAGTGTTACTTTGCCGACGGTTTCTTATACTTCATGAATGTTTCTATGCAGACAAGTGTACTATGTTCGATTTTATGCCACTTAGGTATGTATGTACTATAGCCATTGTATGTTAGTAATAAGAATATTAGGATGGTGGTGTCCAGTTGAAAAATTCTCGTCCCGAGTCTCTCAGATAATTGACATATTCCACCAAGAACTGGACCTGCTCCAACGTTTCAATGGCTTTCGCGCTTCGACGTCGTCGTACCACTTCTATGGCCCGCTCCACCATCTGTAGCGTATCTCGCCGCACCACGGTCTTGCCGTCCCACCGGATCGTCCCTGATGGCGTATCTTCGTGCTTTGTCTCGGGCACGTCACCGGGGGCTGCAGGGCTGGGTGCGGCATCGGACTCGATCCATCCACAGAGGCCGAGCTTGAGCATCCAACAACATGCAAAAAGCCCAGCGCGACCAACTCCCCCGCGGCAGTGAACCAACACAGACATGCCATGCATGGTGTATCGTTCGATGATCCAATTTAAATCGATATCTAGAGCTTTAGGCGAAAGCGGAGCGAGGCCTTCTGGTAGGGGAATACTACGAACAGGTATGCCAGAGGAAAGGACTGAATGTAGGATGAATACACACCGTAGGACATCGAGACCCTCTTGATGTGCAACTTGACGGTATTCAGACCATGACGTGCCCACCAGGAATTCGAGTTCCTCGTCGTCAAGACAGCTTGAATAACGTGTCACATTGTTCCAACACAACGGAAGAAGCGAATTTACCATACGACGCATCGCGCCCCGAGCATTTTCATACGCCGGAGGTCAACATCCAGGTCGCGACAGACTGCGCTGCGCCCATGCACAGGTCCACTCAGTCGTACTTGATAGGGAGGTAATGGAGGGGGATGTTGATTAATGGGAGAGGATGAAAGACCAACCTTTCTTGCCAGGGCAAGATGAAAGAAGGAGGTTTCCGAGCTTGAGGCCACGGTTGGAGGAACCTCGTGCCGAAGATAATGAAGGACTGAAAGACCGAGGCTTGGAGTACTTGTTGGGGGGAGACGGTGACGACGCTATGTGTGGGCCGCTACACCCAATATAAAATAGTGCATAGTCATGTAAGGACAGGACTCACACGTGGGATGAGAATGGGTGTAAGGCGTAGGGAATCGGAAGGGCAAGAAAGGGCGGAAGGGTGTTGTGTGAGAATTGAGAGGTCGTCAGAGTGGGTGGTAACGAGGATTGACGGTGGGGCGGCTTCGGAATAGCACGCTCGGACGACGCGTCGGACACGGTGTGGTTCCTGAAGGTACGCCTGAGGGACAAGAGGATTCTTGAGGAAGGAGCAGGTAAGGGAGTTTTTGAGTTGAGGGCTACATTAAGGGCACCAGTGAGGGATGAACGGCTGGATGATAACACGGGAACAGGACAGGTAGGTAGTACATCTGGGGGGAATAGTTGTGGGTACATGGGGTCAGGACAAATGAATTCAAACAAGACAGGACAAGGTTTCTTGCAGGGTATGAGATGCGACGAGATTGCGGCGAGCGATTCTGGGGGAATGATCTGGGACACACTGTCGGGGCGGTTAGTGGCATGCGACAGACGGGGACTCGACTGACTTGATTGGGTGCGTTTCAGAGGTCTTGGCGTGCAGGGGAGGGCAGTCTGGCTGGGGGCGGGGGATGGAGTCCGAGATCGCGATGGACAGCTGACGCTGCAGGTCGGGGAGGGGTATGGTCTCGCCAGTGGCGAGTGCGGCGCGCTGGCTCGCGGCGGGTATCACGGGGCTGGACTGTGGAATGGCGGGTGCGGAGGGAGGGCAGGGCCACCAAAGCGGGTGGCCGGCGTGCTTTTGCTGGCGCTCGCGGAGGGTGCGGACGATGTCGGGGAGGTGGAGGGAGAGCGGGGCGTACGAGACGGGGGAGCCTTGGGGGCGGTGAGAGGGATGCAGATCAGACACTGACAGACGGGCGAGTACCTCGCTGGCCGTGCTTGAGGCGGTTGTACTCGCTCAGGTGGTGCTGCGAGGCGAGGGGGCCGAGCTGTGCGACACTCCGTCGTCATCGCCGGTGCTGGCACGTGGGCAGCACTCACCTCGGCGGCCCATGGCGCGTCGGGGGCGCGTCTGGACGGCTTGCGGCGGGCGAGGGCAAGGGCGGTGTCGGACATGATGTGTGTCAAGGTTTCCACGGCTCGCTCGACTTGACTACGACCAGCTCACCGTCACTCCTTTTCCATGTCCCGCTCCGTCCGTCTCGCCCACCAGCCCTCCTCGTCGCGCCCACAGGCACCCGCTGGCACTGGCTCCACCATCCGGCGTGCAAAGACCCTCACGCGCCCGGAGCGCAGTGTCGCACCCGTCCCGCTCATTAACCCCCCCTCCTCGCTCGCTCCCTCCGCGGCGGGCTGGATACCCGGCGCCCACATCGGCTCTGGCTTCGACCCATGGCGCTCCTTCTCGCGCATCGTCACCTTCTGGGCCCCCTCCTTCCTCCTCTCCTCCCTCGGCGGTCTCAAGGACAAGAACATGATCCAGGCCTGGCGAGAGAAGATCGCCCTTTGCTTCATCATCCTCCTTCTCTGTCTCGCCGTCGCCTTCCTCACCGTCGGCACCCAAAAGGTCCTCTGCCCCTCCACTTCTAGCACCACTTCCGCTCGTTACTCCACCCTCGGCTCCGTCCTTGGCACCCTCAGCGTACAGGGGACCGTCTTCAATGTCACCGAGGCACAGAGCCCCCAAGGTGTTGACCTAGAGTCCCTCACCGAACAGCAGCCCGGCCAGGACATCACCCCCTACTTCACCCGCAGCGCGTCGCAGTACTCCGCCTGCGATGGTCTTAACTTCGCCGTCGCGACTGACGATCCGTGCTCGACCACTACCCCCTGTCCTTTCGGTCCTCTCAACGACTCTTCTACCTTTACGCAGCTCAACATACAGCAGACTTCCCAGCTTCTTGGTTACGACTGGAGTCAGGTTGCTATCCTCTCCAATTACTTTGTGATCGATGGCGCCGTCCTCAACATGAATCCATACATCCAACTACATCCTGACCCGATTTCTTCCGACCCCGTCGATCTTGCCATCCGCACCGTCTTGCAGCTCCCAAACAACACCAGCGGAAAGGATGCTACTATGTTGTTCTACAACAACGTCGTCACAAAGTCCACCGTTTCCTGTCTCACTCAAAGATACTACGCCGGCAATATAGACAAGATCACCCCCGGCTGTTTCGTCTCGTCATTATTTCTCTACGTCGGTCTCATCGTCATTCTCGGTCTCGTTCTCGTCCGGTTCGCAATGGCCTGTGTGTTCAACTGGTTTCTCTCCGCGAAATTAGCCGGCCCTCCCGATAACTCGGATTTGAATCGCTCCGCTATCAGTCCTGCTGTCATGCCCGAAGGCGCCAACATCTCCGTCGACAACAAAACCGGGATAGCCCCTTGGGCCGGCCCTGATGGTTCCAAGAAATCCACCGTGCTTCGCAAACCTTCCCGACCCCATTCTGCCGCCCCGGTGTCTCTCCGCGAGAACAGTCAGATCATGAACTTGGCCCAGATTGGGGCTGAGCTCTTTGCCATCTGTTTGGTGACCTGCTATTCCGAGGGTGAAGATTCCATGCGTTCAACACTCGATTCTCTTTCTCGGACGACATATTCCGACCGCCGAAAACTATTGTTTGTCGTTGCGGATGGCATGATTACTGGTGCTGGAGAGAAAAGGAGTACCCCAGACATCTGCGTTAGCCTGCTGGAGGCTGACTCGCGGTTCGGAAACCCTATGCCTATGAGTTACTTTGCAGTTGGATCTGGGACCAAAAGAGAGAACCGCGCGATGGTTTATGCAGGCCATTACAGT
Source organism: Boletellus dicymbophilus (assembly GCA_038089035.1). Lineage (NCBI taxonomy): Eukaryota > Fungi > Basidiomycota > Agaricomycetes > Boletales > Boletaceae > Boletellus > Boletellus dicymbophilus. The sequence goes on from JBBPKB010000264.1 coordinate 14,272, forward strand.
ACGTTTATTGGTGAAAACTTCAGGCATGGTAGCGTACTGATTTGTTGGTGCAGCATGTGCAGGTCGCCGTACTCCGACGCTGATAATTGTCAAGTGTGGAACAGATGCCGAGTCAACGGACAAGAAACCTGGCAATCGTGGCAAACGCGACAGCCAGCTCATTTTGATGAACTTCTTTTCCCGAGTCACTTATAATGATCGCATGACACCGCTCGACTTTGATATATTCCGTAAAATTCATGTACTTATGGGTATAACCCCCGATTTCTTTGAGGTCTGTTTGATGGTATGCAGTTCTACCCTTTCGTTGATGTTCTTGCGAGGTCTCATGCTTGACAGGTTGATGCAGATACCAAAGTGTTCCCCGAATCTCTCAAAGCCTTGGTAAACTGCATGCACCATGACCAAATGATCATGGGCGTTTGCGGAGAAACTCGGATAGAGAATAAGCGAGCGTCTTGGGTCACGGCCATCCAGGTGTTTGAATATTTTATCTCCCATCATCTTGCCAAAGGCTTCGAGTCTGTTTTTGGCGGTGTTTCATGTCTTCCCGGTTGTTTCTCAATGTTCCGACTGAAGGCTCGCCGGAACAATGGTGAAGATTGGATTCCTCTCATCGTCAAGCCCGAGATTGTGCGCGAATACAGCCAAAGCGAAGTCACAACTCTGCACCAGAAAAACCTACTGTTACTGGGTGAAGACCGTTTCTTGACAACCATTCTCATCCGCACATTCCCCAACCGCAAAATGATGTTCCTCCCGCAAGCTCGCTGCAGGACCGTTGTTCCTGATACGTTCTCCGTCCTTCTATCTCAACGGCGGCGTTGGATCAATTCAACTATCCACAATCTCATGGAACTCGTCCTCGTCCGCAACCTCTGTGGTACATTCTGCCTCAGCATGCAATTTGTTGTATTTATGGATCTCCTTGGCACCGTCGTCCTCCCGATAGCTATTGGGCTGACCTACATGCTCATTGTCAGCATGATTCTGAGCCCACCTACCGACTTCCAAGAGGCAATCCCCTTGATATTACTAGTCGCGGTGCTTGGTCTTCCCGCGGTCCTGATTCTGATCACGACTCGGAAGGTCGTTTATATTTTTTGGATGTTGATATACCTTATTGCTCTACCCATCTGGAACTTTGTGTTACCTGTCTATGCATTCTGGCACTTTGATGACTTTTCATGGGGAGAGACGAGGTTGATTTTCTCTCGACTACTAGCTGGATACGCATCGCTGACCACTCACAACAGGAAAGTAGAAGGTGAAGCAAAAAGCGAAGCCCATGGAACTGGTGACGCTGGCGTCAGTGGGTTGTCTGTGCCGCTTCGTCGGTGGGAAGACTGGGAACGATCAAGGCTTCGCAAGCTGAAGCGTGAAGAGCGAAGAAGAAAAGATA
>JBBPKB010000265.1:0-15632 GCA_038089035.1 Boletellus dicymbophilus
TGGCAGACGATACTTCGGCAAAGATGACATATCCAAGCGGACCACTATTCATTTAGTTTCGACGCATCAGACGATAGACGTTGAACGCGTGATTGAGAGAAACCCACATGCTAACTTGATAGACAAAGTTATAGATAATAGTCTACAGAACAATAGTCGCGCGCCAGGAAGCATCAGTGTAGCCCGAGAAGGTCTCCGTTTGTCGAGAAAGGATGACGCACAAATGCAGAGACGGCCCACTTCGCATCTTGAGCCGCACTTCCTATCCAGATAAAGCCGATGATAAGTAAAATGACCGTGCTAGCGAACATGCCCCAGTTAAAGAGAAATCGACGACCAAAGCGGTTGACGGCATAAAAGGTCAGCAGATTTCCGACGACCTGCGTGCGGCGGGGGCCCGGCATGAGAAAAGAGGGCACTCGGAGCATATATTGTAACACCCACCCCAATGGCAGTCACACCAACACCGAGATTGAAGGCATTGCTGTCCGCAAACCCAGCGAGCTCGAAAAAGTATGTACTATAGCCCAGGACAAAGACCACGCCTGAAACCATAGTTGAACCTATAGAAATAGACGCACATTCTGGTAATTTTTACCTGCACATTGCTGGAGCACGAACACCATCATGGCGACTACTGTACGCCTGAAGTTTTCCCCTAAAACGCCTCGCGTTGAACGTGTCCTGAGAGTATGGAGGAACAATGGCTTACCTCTGAAGCAATCTAGATACGTCGATGTCGCAGCATAGGAATCTTCGAGGTCGATTGTGTCCTTTATTTGCTGTCGCTGAAGCTTCGCGTCAACAGTTGGTCCTCCGAGAAGAATGAGGACTCTTTCGGCATCCTCGTACCGGCCTTTGCGCACTAACCACCAAGGAGATTCGGGCGCAAATGGGAGGCCCGATAAAAGGATGACAGGGAAAATCCACTGAAGAGCGCTGATAGAAAAAAGTTGACGTGAGAACGGACACGAATGAGGTTTAACTCACAAGGGGAGTCTGTATGCGTATTCACTTGTCCAGTTTCCGGTTCCCCGAATGACACCATTGGACATACTATTGTCTTTGGGTGAGAAGAATGTAGGAACAAGTAATGTTGCTTACAATTGACCGACTACGAAAGCAATAGGAATTCAACAGGAAAAAAGACGCGCCAAGCGGACTTACGGACAATCCAGAGGTTGACGGCAGCGGTTGTAATACCTCGGAGAGCAAGTGGTGATACCTCGGCACAATATCCACCAGCGTTGGAAACATACATGCCTGGAAAGACAATTGACGGAGAAGTATAGGGGGGAGTCGACTGACGAACCGAGAGCAAAGCCATTGACAAGTTTGCCCACGAGAAGCATCCCGTTGTTGTGCGCGGGAGAAAGGAACTGGAGTAAGACGCCGACGACGGAAATGAAACTTGCGATCGCAATAGCTCCGCGTCGCCTATCACGGTCACATCAGCGAGGGGAAATGGGCGAGGGGAAGAACAGATGCGTACCCCAACTGGTCAGAGATCCAACCCAGGGAAAGGCCGCCAAACATGCCGCCAATGGAGCTGACACTGTTAAACGCGCTCTGCCAGCTGGCGGGTAGGATGGACTGGCCTCCCGATACGTAGCCAAAGTCGGTGCGGAACTGGGGGACACTCAGCAGACCTCCACCGACCTACTCGAGACCAAATGAGTGGAATGGCCATGGATGGCGAATGATACAGACCTGGGCATCGTAGCCCCACAGAAGCGCGCCGATGCAGATGAAGATGCACCAGAAAAAGGCGCGCCAGTAGGTGCTCATTGCCTGGAGGGGGGTGAGAGCATGTTCGGTAGCAGCGGCCTGGGCGAGGACGGTGTGGTTGCCGGGTGGGGCGGCGTCGTCGAACTTTGCTTTCTCCGGAGTCGCCATGGGTGGGGGTGAAAAGAGGTATGGCGGCCATGGCGGAGTACTATAAATATAAACTAATATCGCGAGGAATGCAGTCAGGATGCGGGGAACCAATCGGGTGACTGTAGAAGCAAGCTCACATGATCGCGGAACTGCAGCGTGTTCCACATGTCTCTCTGCGCCACCATCGCGTGTTGTTCGGTGAGTGGCAGCCGTGTTTCTATACCATGCATTTTTACATGCTCAATTCAAGCCCCAACGCCTGCAGTCATAATAGACAATGTCAATTTTGGATAGTTGGGTTAGACAATACTGTGTCCGGCAACTCGGTCAGCTGGTTCACGACGGCTATTTCATGCCGAATCAAGCGTACTATGACATGGGCAAGCTACTCGGAACTTCCTTCCGGACTAGATGGACGCTGAATGTGTCCTTCGTGCCTTGGTGAGTAAATAATTCGTGTCTAGGGATCAGAGTCGCCTACTAGTTCAACCGGGTGTCTTCTACATGCTCAGTGCCCCGGTGCATGGATGGGCAATCGAAGACACTTTTCCGTGTAAATAAAGCTGACAGCGGATAGGCTAGGGTCCGGGAGAGTTCATTTTCTCGGGACGTACCATCTTTATGGTCATCATCAGCATCCCAAGCATATAAGCGACATCATCGGATGTCCCTCGCGCAAGTTTTAAAATCGTGCCATTGCTTCTTCGCGGTTTGCCCCGCCTCGAGTTCGGTTGCAAGAACGGGGGCTCGTTAGACCTGATTATCTACCAAACAAGACTCGCCGTGAACATTCAGAAGTGCGATCTCAGCTTGCTCGAGTCACGTTGCACATGCACCCCAGTGTATAGCATAAAGAATGAACGGAGATTGCTAATTTTTTGATATCATTATGGGTGCAAAGCGGCGTGAAATCGAATGCTTATCATGATGACGGTGTGATAGCAGACACCGCCGCGTCAAAGTATCTCAATCATTGGGTGTGTTTGATTTCGAAATTTCCACTCTGAGTTCTGCCGGCCAAATACCCGCTCGGCAAATTGATCATCAGAGAGATCTAAAGTCCGCCGTGCACAGTTTCACGGCGGAGGCATAACATCATGCCCATGCCATCACCATGCGGTACAGCATCGTCCCAGGACGCGTTGATGAACAAGAACTTCAAGAACAAGAACCCAGCCTACTCCATGCCATCCCCGCTTCCATCGACGACCAAAGTCAGTCCACATACTCGACTCTATCACCACGATCCCCAAGTCCGATCCCTCGTGTCGCCCCGATGCTCCCCCCCGAATCGGTTAAACGCAGCAGCCCGTACAACACATCGAGCAACAGTATCAGCACGAACATGACCCTTCCGGATAAGGCCCCACAGCAGCAGCAGCAACAAGCACGAGAGCAAGACACCGCGAACAAAAGAAACTCGGGGCTACTCATTGGGCACCTCCAGACCGCCCGGTTCCGCCAGCGGAAAGTCATCCAGCAACTCCAGGCCGACAACGCCCGACTTCTCCGCGACCTCGCCGACGTGCGCCAAGAGCGCGACGCGTTTCGGAGAGAGGCGGCCCGCGTGCGCAGGGAGAACACGGAGCTTCGGAACAGGCTGGAAGAGGCGTTGTTGAAGTATCGGGATTTCAAACGGGAGCGGGCGACTCTGGTGCCGCGCCCTCAGTGCATGCCGGTGCCCACGGATTTAGCCAACGCGCGCGGGTGCACCGTTGGCGATGCCAACCCAGATATCGCGGTAAGTGAGCCTTCAGCCTCACCGGGCAAGAGATTGCAGCTGAGAAATGATCATCATATTCTACACAGATCTTGACTACGTTACGTGGGCGAGACGACAGACAGATCCGCTCGTCCACATCAACGTTCTCAGGGCCCTTACACCTCTCCACAGCTGTAAGTGCACGTTCCATTGACTCTTCCCTGGACCATGCCCAAGAGGTGCTGATAACCCGCCAAGAAACTCGGAAATTGTAACGACGCCTCTCCGTATGCAGAGAGTTTCCTGATCCTGTCGACCTGAAGTCGCAATCAGAGCACTTTGGCCCCCGTTGCATTGATGGTTTGGGTTCGTTTGTGTAGTGCCGCATAGCCATTGTTTGCTTACGCGTGACACCGCCTCCGAATCCACCATCATCCCACGTGGACACCGCCCGCACGCTGCCTTCCGAAGGGGGTCGCAGCAAAACAAGTAACTACGAACTTGGACATGGACCATTCTCCGCTCTCTTGATTGGCATGATATTGGGCGGGGGAAATCCGTGATTGGGCTTGAGTATTATTTGGTTTGTAGTAACAAATATAGGGGTATGTGTAACATCTTATCACGTCGAGATCGTACTTTAGTTACATTAGAGGATAAACCCAAGCGGTGGACAGTAAATATCTGCTGTAGCGTAGAAGACCTCCAAGAATCCGAAAATGCCTAGGGTCCCCGTCATTCAGAAAATGAAAAGACGTTACCCATGAAAATTATTCCCCGAGGTCTCTTTGTTCGGGCCTCAGGTCCGGATCCTTACCGCTTCTTTTGGAACATGTCCCTGGCACCACTGGCGCCAACCATTTACAATTTGATGTGAGTTTTCGCCCGTCCCTAATACCTTTGTCCTCGGCGCCTTCTGTATTGGTGTTTTTCAGAGCGTAAGCTAATGAAGTGCACGCGACAGGGGTGTCCAAAAATTCTAAATATCCGATAAGGTATCACATATTTCTTGACCTCTCGGTAGACCGATGAGGGTGCGGCAAAATGGCAGAGACACGGTGGCTCAGAATATTGGCGAGTGATTTAAATCAAAGTTATGTTCGACGAAGGAGGCGTCGTCTTTTTGTTCGTCGTGCACCAGACTCTTGTTGAGCGTGGTGATTCAGGGTGACCAGAACAAAAAATGTATGATCCCGTCCGCAGCCACACTTGATTTTTTTTACGTTTTTCGGGGTGGACTTGAGGTTCGAAAGCACTTTGGTGTTTTACTTTCGGTCATGTTTCTCACCGTCACCCTAACCGACTCTTTTCGAGTTGTCGCGTCGGATACCCGCGAACGCACGGTAAGCATTATGTCAGTGCGTGATTCAACAAGCAGCTCAGCAGACATGTCGTGTTTCATTCGAAACAATGTGATCGGCGGCGACAGCTCGACTCGAATGTCTAGTATAGCGTCAGCGATGGGAAAACGTAATGCCGTCCTCCGAGGATTTCTTCAACAATAACGTAATGGCCTGGCAGTGGCTCAGCGTACCAGCCTACCTTTCGGCCCAAGCATTTTGGATCCCCGGATGACAAGTCAACAGCATCATCTTGAATGCGGCCACCAAACCGGGGGCGCGAGCGTCTTCGCAGCGATCATTTAGAAATCCAGTTGACTCTTATCTTTTTTGGAGCAATATAAACCAATCGACGCTTCCAAAGATAATAACGAAGCAGGGGCAGTACTCACGGTGGTGATGTTCTGACGACAAGAGCGTGCTGAGTAGCACCATGTCGGAAGGAGAAATGCTGCATATGTGACACTTGATTGAACTGGTATTCCATCTTGGAGTGGTGCCTGTAAATACAACGCTCTTGAGCTTTGGCAAGTGTCACTTGAGTTCGTCAATTTAATGGCATTGAGAACTGGGGGCGTACCTGATCGGGCTCAGTCGGTGAGGTCAGGGCAAAGTTCGGAGTCCTCCGGCCGCGCGTGAATTCACGCTTCTCGCTGGCACTTGTCATGTCTGCTATCGCATCGTTTCTAACTGCACCGGACTACTCAACTTGGGGCGTTCGACTCGGAATGTGGCTGAGACCCCGCTGAGCGCCACTGTTCGGCCGGATGGTGCAATTCTCGCCCAATCCGTCCTATTCACTCTATTCGGGCTTGACCATGGTTCCGCAACCGACCATGGTGTACAACAGTACCGCTTCTTCGTCGACCGCTGTTTTGACGGCGGGTTCAGAGTCTGAACCCCTCCTCAAGTCGCAAATCCGCTCCACGCTATTGTCGAGAGAGAGTTACCAGGACGTTGAGAATGGTTCGTACAGCACATTTGGCAATACTTCTCTATTCGGGTTGCCAAACTCACTTGACTGCCAGTGGACTCTAGGCGGTTCGTCGATGTTGTGCCAGATAATAAACGACAGATAGGTGGGCTTGCATGGTGCGGAATCGTGCGCGACGGCTCACTGGGATTCTCTGCAGGGCTGTTTAGCGCTATATTTCTTATCTTCAACAGAGTGATCGGAACCGGGCACGCTTTCATCTGCACGTATAGCTAGACTTACGCTAACCGTAGCACCCCCAGGGTTTTTGCAACACCGAGCATCATTCTTAATTCTTCGGGAAGCGTTGGTATGACTTTCATCATGTGGATTCTTGGTGCCTTAGTTGCTGCTACCGGCACTGCCGTGTACGTCGAATTCGGGACCGTAAGACGCAATCCGATATGCCTCGTCTGGTGCGACTCCTCACGTTTACTCTCTGTCTTAGGGTCTCCCCCGGAGTGGTGGGGAAAAGACCTATATGGAGTATGTTTTTCGACACCCTGCATTTTTAACTACTTGCGTATATGCAGTTTACGGAGTGTTCGTCGTTCGTGCCTTTCCCTGTTTTGTCCTGCCATGCGCCTTACATTACCCTCAGGGATGGTTGTCCGCGGGGAGCGTGGCCTTTGGCGAATGTAAGTAGCGACTTACTCGGGTGATTAAATCACCAAGAGATGCTGATGTCCATTTTAGACACGCTTCATGCCTTGGCCTACGAGCGGACATCAACAAACGTCCGAATCGTTGCATTCTGGTACCTGACGTTCTGTCTCGCCGTGCACAGCGCGTTCCCCAAATTTGGCCTGAAGCTTCAGAACGCACTCGGAGCGTTCAAGTTGTTCATCTTGGTACTGGTTGCCGTCTCCGGCTTCCTAAGCTTGATTGGCGTATCTGGATTTGTCGTTGGGGAGCAATACGATCAGCCCAATAACTACACATGGCGGACGTTCTGGGAAGGCTCCAACTTTGGAGCCAACTCGTTTGTCACGGGGATGTATAATGTCATCTGGTAGGTTACCTCGACTCTTTGGCAGACGCGCGGACGGTTGCTCAGCCGATTCGACTACATAGGTCATTTATCGGATACTCCAACGCCAACTATGCCTTGTCTGAAGTTCGAAACCCAGTTGAGACGATCAAACTCGCGGCACCGCTGGCCATGTGCCTCGTAACGTTCGCGTACTTGTTTGTCAACGTGGCTTACTTTGCGGTGGTATCCAGAGCGGATATGCTTAAAGGTGGTATGATCCCAGCGTAAGTGTCCTTTGCTGCATTACTTTCCTCACCGCTGATCCCCCATTAGCGCTTTGTTCTTCCGGAATCTTTACGGCCCTGCGACAGAGAGGGTGGGCTGTGTCCTGATTTCATGCTGACATCCGAGCTTATCCTGTACCTGTATCACAGGCTCTCAGTGTTATTATCTCCCTTTCTGTGCTAGGGAACAGTCTTTCAGTGTTATTTACACAAGGCAGAGGTACGAGATAATCGATGTGTATACGAGTTCGACGTCTCATGTGTAGGAATCAGTCGTCCAAGAGTTGGGACGTGAAGGGGTTCTCCCATATTCGTCCTTTTTTGCGAGCAATAAGCCGTTCAATACGCCGTTCCCAGGACTTTTTACGCAATATATGATGTCACTACTGATTGTGGCGATAGCACCACCAGGGGACGCGTTTCTTTTCATCCTTAACTGTCAGTACTCTAAGATCTATTTCAGCTGATCATCAATTCTAACAACCACTGGCTACCAGACACCTCATACCCCCTTGCGTTTTTTAATCTCTTGATCGCCGGAGGGTTACTACTGTTGTACACGGACACTTTCAAGTCGTACGAATGGGTCCCGCCATTTCGAGCGTACAAACCCGCGGTCATATTTTTTTTCATCTCGAACATATTTCTCGTCCTGGTGCCGATGGTGCCACCATCTGTCGGCTATGAGCCGTACGAACATCTCCCTTATTACGTGAGTTTAACATCGGTCGTCCAGTTATTACACCTGTCGAAAAAATATTTAACGCACATCCCCATTTAGTCGCACGTCGTCCTCGCGCTGTTCGTCGGACTCTTGGGCGTGGTGTATTGGTACATCGTTTTCAGATGGATGCCCGAAAGGAACGGATACACTCTCAAACGAGTGACGGTCACCCATGATGACGGGGTTTCTCGAAATGTGTTTAGACGGATACCGAAGGAGACATGAAGGTGTACTAGATGTACTTGATATAATTTTCAGTTTGTCCTCTGGTCATAGCCTGGACCTAGATTTACCTTGGATCCAAGTGTGATGTGTACTGGAGACATGTGTGTACTGTTATGGGAGTACTTCAAGACCGAGTTGGAAAAATATCAAGAAAGCCATGTTTTACATTACTTTCAATGTCTTCTGTAGTCTTCTGGCCTCTGGTCTTAAGGTAACAGTCATCAGCACCATTCATTGTTTGCTTATAAACCTTAATCCCAGGACTTATCTTTCACTATTTCTACTTATCTCATCTTATCTTCATTGCCATTGTCTTATCAGTCCATTTCTCATTACATCTATATTTACTGTATCTTTGCCTATTAATTTTGTCCCATGGCTATACTTTCCTTTTATATGTCTCTTTCCTCTTCTCCTTTCTCTTGGCACTCCTTCATGTGCAAGACAGGGACAAAAAGTTTGCACCTTAAGCAGCAGTTCCTGGACCTTTTAGGATGGATTCTTTGTCAGTAAAGTAGTCTAAAAGGGATGCTATCTGTGCTGGTGTCTCTCAGTCTTCCACTAGCCTGGTTGTCCAGCACCTCCAGGACACTATCTGTTACAACACCAGTACTTTATGCTATCAAAATGGTACCAAGTACCTTAGCATAATCTACTTGTACTTTTGTTGGTATTCAATTATAAAGCTTGAGCTACAAAGTATTAAGGATAAGACTGTATCTATCCTTTGTCACATTTTTATCCTCTACTTTTTACTTTCACTAGCTATAGTGGTCACTGTAAGATTGTCCAGTCAGTATGGTACTAAGAGTCTCACACCTGAGGTCATAACACTTGGATTAGGCTTTCATCCACTGCCTGGGCACTAGGGCTAAGGTACTGTGATTTTGAAAGAGATTTCACATTATCTCCTGATTCACAGGGACAAGTGACATACAGGCCATTGCCTAAGATTTCATTTCACTTATCTCTTGACGCATTTGAGAGGAGCCCCTAAGAAGGGCAGAATTGTGACTATTGGAAGTTGCCAATAATTGTTACTGGTCATGCAGAGGTCTTGACAGAGAAAGATCCAAGTCCTATGATGTCCTTAGTAGATGTCAAGCTACTGTATTAAAGTATGTACCTATGATGTCTACAATAGGTTAGTTACAGTAGAAAATGTAAGTAAATGTGCTACTTACCCTCAGTAGATGTCAAGCTACTGAGGGAATAAACTAGAGGAAACTCGAAGGTTTGTACGCTCTAAGCTTATCTAATAATTACCATAAAAGGTAACCTAATGCATGCTGGTGAAAAATAACAACAGTGACTCGAGTAGATTAGATCTTTGAAGATAGCCCTTTTGGGTTGTTTACAGCATCACTGAATAAGCTTTGTCCAACTGGGTTAGCTGGACTGAGGATCCATACTGTTATGATTTTCCCTTTCTCCTATCTTTTACCTTTACTTTTCCCAGCTTACTGCATATTTCCTGGATGCATTTACTGTGTCATGTATGCTTAGTCAAGATCCATTCCAACACAGATCTTTTCTTTTTCTTCAAGTCTATGTTTGTTCCTACCCAGACCAAGTGTAACAAAAGATCTAGCTTTCTCTTCAACCCGCTCCATTGTTGTTGCAGTCCCACCCTGATTCCCTGATACTGATGACCCACATCCCTCACTGTTGCAGTCCTCTTGATTCAAGATTCCTTCCAGACCTGTACTACCATGTATTGGCATCTAGGAGCCCAGAAATGAGTCCATCCACAACTCAGAATCAGACAAAGTAGCTGTCACCTTGGACTCCTTGAGATCCCTGACCCCTGATCCATTGGAAGAACCACCTAGAACCCCTTCTCTCCATCTATTTGCCCTTCTGTTCTCTTCCAGAGAACCATCACCTGAACCATCCCCTGTTACAACAGTACTTTCTATCTCTGCAGTGCCCCCACTTCCTCATCCTATTCCTATTCATCCACCTACCTTATGAACTCCTTGACCACCTACTGTAACTCCCCCCACCATGTCTACCTCGAAGGCAATGGAATTGAAGATTGGTGCTCCTGATGACTTTGATGGAAGCTATGATAAGGCTGAAGCATGGTTGCTTTTGGTCAAAACCTATCTTCTCATCAATGAGACCTTATATGACACCAATAACAAGATCAGCTATGCCCTCTCTTACATGAAGAAGGGTGCCACCCTTGATTGGGCTACATCCTTCTGAAAAGAAAAGCTGGCTGCTTCACTGCCATCATTTGGGAAGTACACTGACTTCCTTGATTTGTTTGAAAGAACCTTCCAGATGAAGGAGATGAAGATCACAGCCCTGGGAAAGCTGCAGAATCTTATGATGACAAAGGACAAGTACACCATTTGGTTGCTAGAGGATTATATTGCAGAGTTTTCAATCTGCCACAATGATTCTGGGATCACTGATCAGATGATACTGATCAATTTCTTTGCAAAAGGGCTTCATCTGGTCCTTCAAACCCACATTTATGCAATGGAAGCCGTCCTCACTGACATTATGACATGGATTGTGAAAGCGATTCATTTTAGAAATCAACAAGACATCACCTTATCTTTCAACAAGTGACCATCGATGTTTGGCCCTTCTACCCCTGCCTACCAATCCTGACCTCGCTATTCTGCACCACCTTGCAACCCCAATACTATGGACATCAACACCATTCAACTCTTGACTTCACAATGTGATGAATACTGCCACAAAGGCAACTGTTTCAATTGTGGAGAACACAGACATTTGGTGCATAATTGCTCTAAGAAGAATGGGACTGGCTGTCAGCCTCCTTTGCTGAAGAAGACAGAAGAGTGAAAGGTGTGAAAGGTGACGAGGTTGGAAGACAAAGAAGAAATCCTGAGGTTAGAAGAGGTAGAAGATGACAAAGAAGACATGGCCTTCATGGCCAACATCTACAAAAACCAAAAGGGTTTTTAGATGGGGATACTCCTTTGATGCAAGTCTCCCCTTTTTCTTGTAAAACGGTTGCTCCTGTACTTTTAGATGATTCAAACTATGCATCCATTCACCTTGCTGCTCAAATCATCGACCCTTCAAGCACCCTGAAAGTTGTTGACATCACTGCCCTCATTGATAGTGGTGCTGAAATTTCCTGTGTTGATTGAGACTTTGCCTGAAAGCACAAACTCCCTTTGGACTGCCTTCAAAAGCCATTCAAAGTATGAAACACTGATCACTCAGACAACAAAAATGGCATGGTCAAGTTCACGACCACCATCTTTGCATGTATCAGCATGATTATGCAGAAACTTCTCCTTCATATTATCCACTGTGGACATGAGAACATTATCCTTGGGTACCCCTGGTTGAAGGCCATGAACCAGAAGATCAATTGGAAGAAGAAGACAGTTGAGATAGATGAGAAACTCAATTGGTCTATGGACTTGTATTTTTCCCATGCAGGTAACAGGGCAAGATATAGTTCAAAGGACTCAAGAACACTGGAATGACCTCCTATAGGTCATAAAAACTACGACACTGAAGAATGACAAGTACTCTCCACCTATCTCAACAGAGAAGATCCCAACTAAGTACTATATTTGATCACCTCTCTTAAAGTAAGCATTGAGTCCTGCTTACTCTAGGCTAACATTCCTTTGCCCCATTCTTCCATTTCATGAGTATGGGTTACACCTCAGTGTGATATACTAGCATATTTAATGTGTATATAAACTCCATGAATGCACAACATACATGTCTCTCATCTGTACCATACCCATTCCCATGACCTCCAGTGGTATGTCTCAATTAAAATGGCAATTCAAAATTCCAACACCTGCCTTAGAGGCTAGCCCTTTGTGGCTATGCAGTTTGCTGAAACCTGATTGAAGTTTCATCACTTTGTGATGACTTCTCCCATGATGTCATCTTGATTATATCTTTGTCTGCTCTAACATGGATTTCTTTTCTTTATTTCCTCCAATCACAATTAGTCTTCCTAATTGTGTGTTTGTCCATTCCAACATGAACTTCTCTTTCTTTAAATCCTACTTACCCATTCTGATTAGACAATAGTCCATTTGACCATGGAATTTTTTTATCTTTTGTGTATTTCTAGATATTATATGGTCCCTTCAGCCAATGGCCTTTCTTTCTCATATCATATGATATTCTCTTTCCCTTGGCTCCTGTGTCATTCCTTATTCTATATAAACCTTTGAGTAGCCTCACTTGTATCTTAAGCTAGATCTACTCAAGACTTGCAATCTATTGCTCTTCCTCCAACTCTTAGGGAGCTCATATCCCTTCATTTTACACTTTACTAACACTGATACAAATCCTTCTTCAAAGGTAGCTTTCTTGGACTTAGCTCCTTGGTAGCTGAATGATTTTACCTTTCAAGTCTATGCTCATCCCTATCCAGGCCATGCATAGCAGGAATGGTGAGGAGATAGGGATAGTGAGGAGGATAGAGATGGTAAGAAGGTGAGGGGGATAGAGATGGTAAGGGGGTAGGGACAGTGAGAGGAGTAGGGATGGTGAGGGGATAGAGACAGTGAGGAGTCTATAGTTTAAGGAGAAAGGAATTGTAACAATCCCCACCCTCCTCACTGTCCTCACCACCTCATCATCCTGCTGCAGTACTCAGAATAAGCAAGTGGGACATGTGGATGTAGCTATCACATAGTGGGAGACAACTATTGTATAACTACAAGATAACAATGGAATACTATACTATATGTGAAATGAGTGGTAATGAATAATGACATAGGTTGCTTTGCTATGTACTGACATGTCCCCTTACCCTCCTTTCCTCCTTATCCTCTTCACTGCCTCCACCCCCTCACCATCCCCATGTAGGATTACTAGCACATAACTCAGTTGTGTGATACAGTGGACTAGTATTATATAATCACCTAGCACACAACTAGGTATGGGTTAGTACAAGATATGAAAAGGTACTATTGGAAGTTGCCAATAATTGTTACTGGTCACACAGAGGTCTCGACAGAGAAAGATCCAAGTCCTATGATGTCCTCAGTGGATGTCAAGCTACTGTATTAAAGTATGTACCTATAGAACCTATAGTAGGTTAGTTACAGTAGAAAATGTAAGCAAATATGCTACTTACCCCCAGTAGATGTCAAGCTACTGAGGGAATAAACTAGAGGAAACTCGAAGGTTTGTACGCTCTAAGCTTATCTAATAATTACCATAAAAGGTAACCTAATGCGTGCTAGTCAAAAAATAACAACAGGTACTACTATGGAGAGCTCACCTCAGTCCCATGATATGGTGGACTGAGGTGCCTGTCTATATATGATGTACTTATATACAAGTGGATTCAAGGAGTTTGAGAGTGTAATACAAAAGAGGAATAAAAAGGGTCAGGTACAAAGGATGAGTAAAAAGTACTGCCAAAAGAATATACCACAGGTTCTTGAGGGGACAGGACATGTATGCTCATGCAAAGTGTGATGACTGTCAATGCTGGTCAATCAGGTGGCTGCACACCTGCTTGCTAATCTAACACCCCACACTCCTCACTGTCCCCACTCCCTCACTATCCTCACTCTTCTCACTGTTTCCACCCCCTCACCATCCCCACCCCCTCACTGTCTCCATCCACTCCCTCATCATCTCCACTCTCCTCCCTGTCCCATCCCCTCACTATCCCCATCCTCCTCATTGTCCTCACCCCCTCACTATCTCTACTCTCCTTACTATTCCCATCCTATCACTATCTCCACCCTCTCCACTGTTCCCACCTCCTCACTGTTCCCACTTCCTCACCATCCCCACTTTCCTCATTGCCCCCACTCTCTTACCATCCCCACTTTCCTCATTGCTCCTCTCACCATCCCCACTCCCTCACTGAAACAACCTGTCAAGGCCTTATCCAATGAGGACAGTCACTAGTGGACTGTGGTCTCAAATAGAGGACCTTGTGAAGGGAAATCACCAAGAGGACAATCCAAAGTCTGCTAGTACTGGCATCACACTTTATATACTATTCTAGGATTTACATCTATCTGTATATAGTTGAATCTATTTGTACAGTGAGGTACCTTGAAGCAACCAGGGTAGACCTGTGACCACTCCTGAGCAGGCCACTGAACAGACCACTGAGCAAGCCACTCACACAAATGTGGAAACATATGTTTAGTATATTTTTGACTATGACTACTTGTTTGATTCAGTACAGATTTATACATTGTGCCCCAAAATGTATTACCTTCATGGCTAATCTCAGTTAGCTCATACAAGGTAGAATTTGTCATAAGATCTGTTGTCCAATCAAATGCTATGATATTTGCAACCTGTATAACAAAAACAGACTTTATCCCAAATTTAGCATATGCTACATCTCTGTTGTCAGGTCACAGTTACCATCATTGTCTGCCTAGATCTGGATTTATTACTTTGCCATTGTTCTTTATGTCATGTCCTGTCATCAAATTTGTGGACACAATTAAAATTTGTTATATATATTTGGTATGAACTTGGTTTATTTTCTAGGCGCAATTTGTTTGCGCACATGTACCGGCTATGTTACATCATCATCTCCGACCGTGTTTAAGGTGTCACCGGGGGCCACTGCCACCGCCACCTGGTGGCAACTTGAGAAACACGAGATGCCGAGAGGGCGTGAAAAACACGATGAGCCCACTCTCGTACGCAAACATCGCGTCTTTCCCGCGTGGCGGTCGGATCGACGGTGGGAACCACATCCTTCGGCGCCATTGCACTAGTCCGGGTCGTGGCGGTGGGTGCGACGACGCCTCTGCATCGCCCGTACCTGCATTAGGCACTAAGTTGGGGTCCTCCAAAACAACAAGCCACCCGTCTTTGCGGACACGGTACGTCGTGTGCAGGTGGCCGTCGAGGGTGTCTTGCGGATCGGATCGCGAGAGGAGACGTGGTGTGCGGTTGCCAAGCCCCGGCGGCTGGCTCTGTGACACCGAGTCGTCATTGACGTCTCTGTTCTCAATTCCAGTGCAGTCTTCGTCGCCGTCCTCCGTAGCCGGGTCGATGTTGTGGATCTCACTTGGAATAGTAGGAACGAGGACGGGAGCGGCAACGGGAACTGTGGGGATAGCCCACGTACTTACGACCCCGTCGTCACTCCTCGACATCAGCGTCAACGTCCCCGGATTCAGGTTCGAGTCCGACAATGCACCAGACTCCGAAGAGCCCGTTGCAGTTGCGGTGAATCGAACGACATCGATGCTCTTGGACTCTGTTCCCGCCGGTTCGTCTGCGCCGAACACGTCGAGTACGTCTTGCTGTGATGATGATATCGTCGTCGGCGATGTTGCGATACGAGACGTCGGAGATAATGCGGACAGTGGGGATAGCGGAGTAAGCGATAGTGGAGACTGCAATCTAGCCAGTAAAGTGGCAGTGTCGTTGAAGTCGCAGTACCACACACTAAGCGAGCCGTCTGCGCGGCCAATCGCGATCAAATTGCTTGCGCTGCAGTCCGAGTTACTAGAGTCCACGCCTGAGGTCGCCAGAGAAAGGGAACGGTATGCGAGCGCCGTGACAGACGCCGATGCGGGG
>JBBPKB010000266.1:0-15629 GCA_038089035.1 Boletellus dicymbophilus
GGTCTTTCTCTGTTGAGACCTCTGTGCAACCAGTAACAATTATTGGCAACTTCCAATATTATTATTTTTTGACTAGCACACATTAGGTTACCTTTTATGGTAATTATTAGATAAGCTTAGAGCATACAAACCTTTGGGTTTCCTCTAGTTTATTCCCTCAGTAGCTTGACATCTATTGAGGGTAAGTAGCACATTTATACTCTTTTTCTACTGTACTAACCTATTGTAGACATCATAGGTACATACTTTAATACAGTAGCTTGACATCTACTGAGGGTTCCACAGGACTTGGGTCCTTCTCTGTCAAGACCTCTGTACAAAATTATTGGCAACTTCCAATAGCAGCTAGATATGATGTCCTTTATATATGAGTGTCCAAAGCTATAGTATGAAATGTAGCACACAGTAGGACTCAGTAAACTGGTGGTAAACAGTCACTGAGGTGTATTTGGAACAAGAAAACATTGTCTACGGTGCAATGCTGGATTATGTAATACGTATAGCCACTGACCGACTTACGAAAAGGGGAAAACGGCTCGGGCGAGAAATGGCCCGGCGAGCATATGGAGCGGTAAGGTACGCGATAAAAGATAGAGAAAATGAGTATGTACAGCCAAATGCCAAAGAAAACATACGCGAGGAATGGAGTGCGTGCGCTCACGCGTACTCTGATGACTGTCTGTGCCGGTCGGCCTGGTGGCTGCGCACACGCTTGCTAATCTAACATCCACCGCCGCAGAGCACTCTTCCAGCATCTGCACTTTGAAACCATGTCGTCGACTACCCGGCGATAGCCTCCCGGGTGCTTCCAATCAAAGAATTACCTTATGTGCACAAGCATCACTAACGAGAAGCCATATTCCTCCAATCAGAATGCTCCATCCACAACCGTAATCCATCTGTAACAGCTCGTAACTTATTGTTCTAAGCGTTCATTTCAGTTGTTGTGCAGATGAGGGTTGGCCAGTCCAAGTTGCGACGTATTAAATGCGTCAAGGATGAGGCAACAGAGATTGCGCTTGACGACTCGCCTGCCACGGTGAAGTCACTAATGCAGCGACGAACTTAGCGGGCCGAAACCATTGACGACGCGACATCGGTAAGGCAGATGCTGATGACTCGTCGACACTGGACCGAGCTAGTACAGCCGACAGCCTACAATACGCGAGTGCTCGAAAATAGTGGCAGTCGTCCGCACTTCTGAGCCCCTCTCCCCACCGGTGAGCCTGCTATGTGTGAAGATCCGTCTACGGTGATCAAAGACATGCGCACGCGCGAAATGGACCCCAAGGTGATTTCCTCTGTTTTCGCGTGCAACTGAATGCTTCATAACCTCCCCTCCCTTCTGTGCTGACTGCATCCTCAGTAAACAAGACTTCCCATCCTGTGATCATGTGAGGGTCGTCAAGCTTCCCACCACCTCAGCATCATCCACATGGACTTACTAGAGCATTCCGAGCATGTATCTTTGCATGGCAATCAATACATTTTAAAAATGCAACCTATGAGAGGAAAGTTATCCCTTTGGTGTGGTTGGAATGACTAGGACTTGGGCGCAGGCAGCCCAGTGCTGCCAACATACATAACTACTCTGAGGATTCTGGTGGAGTACATTCGAAATGGGAGAAACATTCCAGGAGACTCCAAATCTGTGACCCCCAAATTATTCTCCCAGTGAGTCGCGATGCGAGTAGCACCTTTCTTTGGCATATTGTTTAGGTGTTTAACACGCTCGGGCGGCCACTATCCGCAAAGGCGTTAAACGAATTCGATTCACCTTCGCTCCACTAGCACAAAACAACTTGCAGTAACACATTTGGTACAACTACATCTTATACAAGACCATGTCAACTTTGAAATCTTATGGCACACTTTTAGTGCTCAATAGGCAAGGATCTCGCTTCCGGCGTATTTCTGATCTTCCTCTAAGGCATGCTCCTTGAGAATGTCGGAATCCCTGGAGTCCCACAGAATATCAGTACCAGCCCAAAACTATTGAGACGCGTGTTGTCAGTGCGAATGTGCATGAGGTGATCAGTGTCATAGAGGAATTGGCAGATAGAAGAAACCTACGACAGCACTATCGGCTTTCTGAACCTGTTCTTCCATGGCTTGCTCCTTAAGGATGTCGGAGGCCCTGAGGTCCCATACAAAGACACCAGACCATTGCTGAGATGATGGTGTCGTCAGAGAGTGGGTGGGTGGGGTGATCAGTGTCACAGGGGAATGGAGGAAACTTACGACAGCACTGTTGGTCTTCTGAATGTGTTCTTCCATGGCTTGTTCCTTGAGAATGTCGGAAGCCCTGAGGTCCCACACAAAAACACCAGACCATTGCTGAAATGCATGTTGTCAGCGCGAGGATGTACAAGATGATAAATAAACTGACAACGATGTTATCAGCAGAAGCCATTGTGAATATAGCAAGTAGTAGATGGGCAGAAGTCTTGTTGGGGACTACAGTATTCTTACCGAGTTGGGGCCCCGCATTTATACCCAGGGGATCAAACATACCGTAATGCCACCTATTTAACACGACACAGGCTTGTCCCCGATATCAGACGGTTGTGCGAGGATTACATTCGTACGTCACTGGCACCCTCATTATTCGACTTTCACCTTCACGGCATTGCAGTACGAAATTTCTAAACCTTCTGGAAAACGATGCGTAATATTAACGCCAGAAATGCGGGGATCTGAATGACTGGTGCGAACCTCCAGTGTGAGAATGACACGGGGAATAGACACGATATGTGCTCACCATTCAGCGCGCGATGACTTTTTTGTGTATACCTAAACCGCTCTTGGGTACCGAGTAAGATGGCGCTTAATATCAGCGCACGAAATGCGGGGATCTGGATGACCATTGTCACTTCTAGTCAACGAAACGCATGGAAGTAGACGTGCTATTTGCTCACCATCCACGACACAATGATTTTTTTGTATACACCTAAACCACTCTGGAGAACCATACAAGATGATGCCTAATATTAGCGCACAAATCTAGATGGCTATTGTGACTCTAAGTGGAAGAAGAAATGGTGAATGGACATGGCATAATACTCGCCATTCACAGCACATACAGGTAAACTGTTCCGAATATACCGATGTGCAATATCGGCGCACAAAATGCGTAGATCTGGATGACTGTTGTGACTTCTAATGCAAGAAGGCATGCGAAGTAGACATGACATAATATTCTTTTCCAAAATATGATTCCTGTCTCCATTGAAACAAAATTTAAATGTCTAAGCATCTAGTCCACCTTGAACTCGAATGCTATGGTCCTTTTTTTGTGATAGACGCAGAGAAAGAAACTGGGTGAAACGCGGAGAGTGCATTGGATACTAGCATACAAGTCAACATGGAAAATATTCAGAGACTGTGGACAATCTTAACCGTTTTCTTCGAGGATCAAGAAATCCATTCAGACCTTTCGCACTGCCAGCAGGCTGTCATCTGTTGCCCAAATCAGTAGCTTCATATTCCAGCCAGCTGAGATAACACCACCTGAGAATCAGATTGTTGGCACGAACCTCGCACAGCACAAAGTGCGGTGAGATCTATAAAAAGGATGATAAGAAAAGAACTTCAATAATCTGGGCTAGCGAATAGACTGACTGAAAAGAACAAGCTGTTGCTGATATGATGGTTTCAATACTAGCAATCCCCGAAGTTCGGACGAATTTTGGACCCGGGCCACCTGGATCCGAATGCTTTACTATCTAGAAACACGGTAACATTTCTAGCAAGAGTGCTCCACGCTAAACATTACCTGAGGGAATCATGCTCCGTGCAGTCAGCTTCGCTGGCCCCCTTTTGAAGGTAAAAGTGAGACAAACACCAAAAAATAAATTTATTAGGCCTCGCAGCCACTATGACGCGGCGGCTTCGTTACTTAGATTTGTCTACAAACAGTACTGATCCTGGAAAATAAGGTTTAAATATAACAATCAGGAATCGAAAAGTGCGTGGACTATATGCAATCTAGGAAAGCCAAACGCTCAAATTCCATCTAGTATGGTTGACGATTGTTGAAGTAAGTACTAATAAAATGAAGGCTTCGAAACTCATGTCTTCTATGACCGGACAACGGTTTCTTCGTAACTTAGTGGCTTATCGTCATAACTCTCACCAATCTGGTCCGAAATGTAAATATCCATGTAAACTGTCTTTCACCGACTTTTGAACCTGGATGTTTTCACGGTAAGCAGGTCTTCTATATCCCACATAAAGCACATATGTATACGCATCCAATTTCAATGTAACCTGCAGCCAGAGTCTGAGCATCGCTCATCAGAAGTGCCTTTGGCACCACTCTCCGAGGCTCGCGACGGGTTGCTTCACACACCAATTTGGGACGGGGTGCAATTTCAACTGCGACGACGCCATCCGTATAGATACAGAGTAGAATGACTAACCTCAGAGAGTCAATTGTGAGACCCGTGCATCCTGCTCGATCGTGTGCCATGGGCACGTGTAAGGTACTGATCTTTTCTGCATGTCGCCGTTTCGACTTTCGGACCGCTGTTACTTTTATTTTCGTGTTTCACTTCTTCCGCTGTCACTCGAGACGCCATCCTTAAATTTCTGTTGGTATTTTTGGGGCATGTTATCAAATCGGAGGACCCATGGTTTGACACCGTCCCCTACGAACTCGCATTCCCCGGTCGCATTCCGCCCAGCGGCTTCGCACCACTTACACGCGTCCCAGCTAAGTCCACTCTGACTAACGGTTCCCATGGGTCATCGGAGAATAGGCGAAGTTTGCAGATCCCCCTCACGCCGCGGAGCAGAGGCAAGAGCAGCTCGCAATGGCTGATGAGACCACTTCCATCGTACACGAAATAAAGCGAAGCGAGCAAACTCCTGGGGCGCTGTTGCAGCGGGAAAAACTTGACGTCGCTCCGGAAACGACCCCGCATAGGCATAGTTGGATACGATGTTATCCATGTTATTATTGATCATCTTTCTCAGATTGTTCCTGAGATTGACAATACTCTTCTATATGGTCGCGTAAAAATATTTTAAGGCAGCTTGTACACAACCAGTGATCCGGTTCCGTGTCCCGTACCCGCTAGAACGGAGACAGGATTTCGCCGATGAGTCGCGAGCACGGTGCACCTCGGCAGATCTCTTCCAGTGCATCAGCGTCAGTGAAGGAATTCCACCAAGGGAGTTCCAGGAATCCGAAAAATTTTGATGGTGGGATTATTCCACGCAAGTACGACCAGTCTTCGGTTGAGAACACCAACATCAGCAAACCTTACGCCAGGCGCGCTGAAAAAAAAAACATTAGCTCGAATTACTCCACGTTTCTGCGGGATTCGTTTGTATGTATCGTTGACCCACTCTAGTTGTGCTCAGTCGTGATGATATCGGGCCGCGAGAGCTTACATTTCAGCGTGTTCAGAAAACACTCCGAATAAGGGAATGTCAGGATGCCAACTCCTGGCTGCTCGGGCGGACATGCCACACTGAATACTTCACAAAACTGTTTGTAGCACGCAGACAGAGCAGGAACGACCTTCGAGTCTATGGTTGTCATGCTGCCCTGAGAGGCTTGCGATGTTGTTCGAGGGCCCAACCACGCGAAGTAAGATTTTCGAGAGCGATAGTCTAAGTTTCAAACCTCGAGGATCAGTAGATATTTAGAGAGAGAAAAAAACCCCGACTTTTTCGAGGAAAAAGTTCTGGGACAGCCCATGCAGCCAGGTCAGGCATAAACTCCCACACCTTCAAAAGTGGCACCATTTCCGAAGCTGTAAAACTCTGCAGGAACATGGTATTGGAAGTTGCCAATAACTGTTACTGGTCATGCAGAGGTCTCAACAGAGAAATAACCTGAGCCCTATGGAGTCCTATGGAACCCTCAGTAGATGTCAAGCTACTGAGGGAATAAACTCGAAGGTTTGCACACTCTAAGCTTATCTAATAATTATCATAAAAGGTAACCTAATGCGTGCTGGTGACCGTCCAAGATCCGGTAGGATCTTTGCTTTTTTCGACACGATTCACGGGTGCAGAACGACCGTATAGCCTACAGACAAACCATACTCTGTATAACACGGCTTGGAATTGTTCGGACTCTTTCTGCTTGAGCTGACTCGAAGTCGATCGAGGATCTTTTTCCTGACAATGCAAGACGTGAATGGGAGAGAATCGACGTGCAAGATCGCAGGAATCTACTACCTTCAGTTATATATGGCTTTGAGTTCTCGAACGACGTTATAATTAGAGGCAAGCAAGTGAGCTTCTCGCATGGTTATGGTGGTGCAGTATTAAAGCTCAAACTATTCTTCTCCAGGAAACTTGGTAATCGGGAGTGGAGCCAACCAGTCGTGCCAGTAGGAATTGACGTTGGTCACGACTTTGACAAGCCACATAGTTAGTATGTCGCAGCGTTAAGGTGGCTGGACACGACCTTGTGAAGACATTGTGCACGAATTTTGAGGAAAGGACGACCTACGTCATCGTTCGTCACCGCTCGTCACACATGTAGTGTAGCATTCCATTCGCTAGAGTATATAAAGGCCCTTCGTGTCATAGTTATAGTAGTAGTCGTCCCATCACGCGATAATCGCGTCCTCGTATCTCACCTGCTCGTCCTCAGCGCTCCAACAAGGACAAGGGACCAAAGGTCGCAAAGCGCACTGAGAATGAGGTCGGTGAGGTCTACGTTGAAAGGAAGGTTGACAGGTTGACTCTGTTGTGGCATCGGTCGATGTCTGTACGCAACATCGACCTTTTCGTAAGTCAGAAAACAATACCTGCATGGTGTGAGCCATTGCACCGACCGACTTGGCCAGGAATAAACTAGTACGTGTCCAAACTACAGGTAGTACAAACACACATGATGGTAAGTGATGATAGCCACCACAGAGCACAAAATAAATAATTATGGAGCAATCCGTAGTAATCCGAGCTTGAGACCCCAGCCACCGATTATATATCCAATCGCAACATTCCGATGATCAATAGGTGTCACGACTTTTGCTGATGTGTGACGTACTAAACGCGTCAAGGGTAAGGCAACAGAAATTGCGCTCGACGACTCGCCTGCCACGGTGAAGTCACGCAGCGACGAACTTGGCGGGCCGAAACCATTGACGACGCGACATCGGTAAGGCAGACACTGGTGACTCGTTGACACTGGACTGGGCTAATACAATCGTCCGCACTTCTGACTCCCTCTCCCCACCGGCGAGCCTGCCATGTGTGAAGATTCGTCCACGGCGATAAAAGACATGCGCACGCACGAAATGGATCCCAAGGTGACTTCCTCTGTTTTCGCATGCAACTGAATGCTTCAATGTACTCGTTTTTTGGACTCAACGACCGACGACGCTCCGTATTGCCGATGCTCTCCCCGCAGAGCAAGGATAAAGTAACGGGCACGGCGGCGGGGGCACACGACGGAGGTTATTGCAAAAGTGGTATTTTGGACGCGAAAGACGCACTGCGTTACGGCTTCTCTTCTTTCCTTCAACCCCCCTGCCTCACTCTGGCTGTTCCCATACATGGCTGGACGTCCAAGTACACCGAACTGACTTCTGACTGTTTAGAGGATTTTCAACTCGGGCACGCCCAGGGCAAGTAGACAAGCCATGTTTGTTTCCAGGGGTGCGCCCCGAGATCGTTTACTCAGCACTACCGGTCGCGTGGAGGCTGTATGTTGAGACCTCTTTCGCAGTGTCTCATTACAAGTTTCACTGACTATTACTTGCCTCTAAAGTGAAGTCATACGTACGCTATACAACATGTATCTGAATCCCTCAGAACAAAGAAACTCGAGGATCGAAGTCGACGTATGCGCCAACCGGATCACGAACCGACTGCGTTCAATGGCAGACAAGAAACCCAGAACAAACGAGATGACTCTCGAGTGGTTCCCACCCATGTCGAGGATAAAGGAGCCGTACCCTCACGAAGTTCCTAGCGTAACGTCGAATGAGGCATGCATTTTGGTCTCTGCAGCGATGTGTTCTGTGTTGGCACTTTCGTGGCAGCAGAGACAGACTCGAAACCGGTATTTGGTTGAGACCCCCGCATTTTTCAGTCCTGTGGATATATGTACCTGTAAGTGGTGCGAAGCCGCTGAGCAGAACGCGACCGGGGAATGCGAGTTCTAGGGGACGGAGTCAAGCCATGATTTAATAACCCGAAGCCGAAAGGCTTAATTACATGAGCGGTGTTATAAACGTAACTGAAACGCGCCCCAAAATGTCAACAGAAATTGAGGACGGCATATCGAGTGACAGCGGAAGAAGTGAGACACGAAAATAAAAGTAACAGGGATGCGAAAGTCAAAACGGCGACGCGCAGAAAAGATCGGTACCTTACATACCACAGTACTTTGAAATGACAACGCAGTGCAAGTGGAGAAGTCATCGAGGACTGGCTATGCTGTATTGCTCTCGACTACGCTTGCAGAACGAGGAATACCGTATGTGATTCCGGAGGTTAACTTTTGTTATTTTTTTCAAGCGAATTTGCAGTCCATACGCAAGCAAACGTTCAAGTTCATGCATCCTACTGCCCCCGCCGATAGCTACTATTGAAGAGTATGGCCACGGTATATTGGACAATAGAACCGCCTGAATTCAGTAATGACTAGTGTCGGGACTGACACGTTCAAGAGACTTGCATGTGTTACATCCAACCTGACTCACCGGCGAACTTATTGCCGGGCACGGAACACGACGATTCGCTGTGCCAACCTCCGAAACAGATGCGTGCTCCGCTCTTAAGCAACACCGGCGAAGCTTGGACTCCAGCGTCAATGTCCACGAGCCATTTTTCCCCGAGCGACGCAATTATGATCATAGCTCCAGACATCGATCTCTAATTCGAGGGACAGCTCCGCACCCGGATACGGCTCTCTTTGGCGTGATGGCGCATACAACTCATCGATCACGCGCTTGGCGGGCGACAGGACGTGTCCAGATTTGGAAACGCACACAGCATGAGCACAACCACTTGAGCGAATGACCTCAAGCTCCCTCAGGGCAGAGTTATTCCAACGTCTCCGTCGGACAGACTCTCGGCTCCCCTGCCGAATGGGCTACACGGACATTCGAGACAAACCGCCCCTGAAAGCACGTCACAGAGTAAATTCAAGAGGTGCACAAAGCAACTTCATCCGTCACATTCAGGATCGCAAATTGGCAAGTAAACGCACCAACACCTTGATTCAGTTTCCGCTGTCAATTGGCAATTATATCACAGCACTGTGCACTCCAGTGTGCATTCCACTGAGCACGTCTGCCTTGTCCGCCCTCGGTGAAATGCCATCGCGTTTCGGGACGACAATTTCATAGGTCGGATGCAGTACGAGAAATTCGTGCAGCTCTTCAACGCGTGGCACGCCTTCGCTCTGACGCTATTAGGCGCCACCCGTTCCACGTATTCCAGGTCATTTGTGGATGGGACAACAGGCAGCACCGCATCGAGCGGCCGACCCAGACTGCGGTCACCGTGTACAGTGGCCCTGGGAGCAAGACCTGCGTGGACAGGGTCAGACCACTGGATAAGACCGGTGCTCTTAAAACTTAGGAGATTGTTGGACGAGAGCGGGTCGTTGGTGTGTGTCGACGAATCAGATGTGTTTGTATAGTTCAACAGGCTAGAACTGCCGTTAACTGTATCACTGACTGGTACTACTTACTACTAAACCAGTTGTCCATGCGACATGAAATGTGAACCCCCCGCACATCTATACCCGCTCGCCTGTTTTATCCATCGATATCCCATGGGACAAACTCCCATGTGTTCCAGCTTTTGCTGCATCTCCAGTTCCCGCTTCCTCTTTTCTTCTTCCTCCTTTTGTTTCTTCTTCAGTGCCTCAGCGGCCCTTTCCCGCGCAGCCCTCACTGCCGCCTCACGCTGCCGTGCTTCCTCGAGCTGCCTCTCAATCTCACGTTGCTTCTCCAAGTTGCCCTTAGCTGCAGCCATAGCTCGTTCTAGCGTCGCCGAATGTTGGTGCACCAGCCGATTCTCCTTCTCCGCTTTTTGCACCTCTTGCTGGAGTCGTAGCTCCTCTTCCACGGCCTTCTTCTTCGCTGCCTCTTCTGCCCTGATATCTGCTTGTAACTGATTCCACACCTCGTCCGACACGCCAGCGTCTCGCCTTGCAACCCTATATTTCGGAGGCTGTCCATCTTCGCCTGGCGCTTTGGAAGGCCGAGCACGTTTCGCTTGCCGGTTGCTCTCCGCGTTCTCTCGTCGCTCGACATTCTTCTGCTTTGGCGACTCGCTCGGTGGTGCGGACGGCTTCGGAGGTGGCGATGCCTGCTTCAAAGCATGGCTCGTCGATGTGGACATGGATGGCGGCGGTGGTGCTGGACCGCTCATGCTGGCAGTAGGTGGCATAGAGCGCGAGGCAGGCCCTGGCATGCCACGGCTTATGTTTTGCCGATCCAGCTGCTCCTTCAGCATTGATCTGATGACGGCCAGCGCCTCGTCTGCAGTGAGGGACTCTGAACCCCCTCTATCAGCCATGTTAGCAAAAGCTTTCTGCGTCAACCTCTTTCCAAGTGTCTTGACATCGCGTCCATTCCCCCACGATGGGAGCGCAGACATATTATCAATCGCGTCTTGCATCTCGACGTAAGTTTGCGAGGTCTTGTCACAGAGTTCGGGAACGACGATTTTGCTCTTCTTCAGCTCCTTGTCGAGCAGCTCCAGACATTGCTCCGAGGACATGTTCTGGAAGATGATCTCCTCGGAGAAACGACTGGAGAGGCCAGGATTGACTGCCAATAGCTCGTTCATCTGGTGATCATAGCCGGCAAGAATGATCACGAGCTTGTTCATGAACCGCTCGTGGGTCATCAATCCAACAATCTCGTCCATTGCCTCTTTCGCAAAGTGACCCTCACTTAGCCGGTAAGCTTCGTCGATGAAGAGTACCTTTCCGAGTGCCTTCTCGAACACCCCCTTCGTCTTCGGTCCTGTATGTCCAACATACTGTCCGACCAAGTCGGTCGCAGAACATTCGACAACATCTTTGGAAGCCAGGAAACCCATGTCGTAATATACTTGTCCGAGTTTCCGAGCCGTAGTCGTCTTTCCCGTACCTACTTTGTGTGAGATAACGTATGAGCGCTCGACATTGGATCTCCTCACCTGGCGGCCCCTTGAAAACGAAGTTGCTCGGAATCTGCGCGCGCATGTCGAGTCCCTTTTCCTTCATTGCCCGAGCAATCTTTTGGTATCCGTCTAGCTTCCTTATGACGTCCTCGCAACCCACGACGTCTGAAAACATCTTCGCAAGATTCGTGGAAGCGTTCTGGCCCCTGTCGAAATCGGGATCGATGTCCTGAGGCTCGAACACAACATCCATTCTCTGAGAGGCCGGCACAGACGCCACGCGCTTCTGATATCGCGCCTTGGCCTGCCCCAGCAGGTTCTCGACCTCCCCCGCGTTTCCGAAATTGGGGCGGTTCTTCATTCGGCTGAGTAGCTCGCGCGCGACTTCCTTGGCGTCGTCCGTGGCGGACAGGTCCTGGTCTTTGAGCTTGTAATCCAAAATCTTCATCAGCTGAGGTTCGGAAAAGTCTTCGAAGCTGAAGGCGTTTTCGATCGCAAACCGCCGAGCGAGCCCAGGATTGACGTTCTTAAAAGTCAGATAGCATCAAACTTTGGGTCATACCGGAGTGCGCGGCTGGGCCAGCTTACCTGGAACATCTCCTCCATCTGATCCTTGTATCCAAGCATGAGCACACACCGATCCTCGCCGGGAACACTTTGGATCTCAGCGACCATCGTATCGATCACCGAGGTCTTGTATGGGTCTGTCGCGTTCTTGCTGTACAGCATGTACGCCTAGAGGCAGGTTAAGCAAAATAGCTCACGCAATCCACTCAATCGATCAACCAACCTCGTCAATTACGAGAACCTTGCCCTGGGTGCTCTCCAAGATCGATTTTGTATTCTTCTCCGACTGTCCCAAGTGTGCTCCGACAAAGTCTGCAGGGTTTTTCACCACCACTACCGAGGCGTGGTCAGCGACACAATCATGGAGAACACATCTTTCATCTCACCTTCGCCATTGCTCAACATACCAAGGTCCGCAAGAATCTGTCCATACAACTTGGCTACCGTTGTCTTCCCCGTCCCCGGAGAACCAAGAAACACCCTATTAAGAGAAGACTGTATGGGCTCCTTCTCCGCCAACTCTCGCTGATAATTGGTCTCCAACAGCGCGAAAAAATTGCGCACGGACTCCTTGACAGACTCGAGTCCGATCATCCCTTGCAGCTTGGCCCACGGTTTGCTGTTGGGCAGCACCTGGGATGGATCTGGCCCGATCAGGTCCTCTTTTGAGATAAGAAAGTCGTCGACTTGCTTTCCGGAATGACGTTCTCTATCGATTCGCTCTGCCTGTCGTTCGCGAATTTTGGCGAACATGTTTTGCAATGCGCGGGCGTTTCCAAAACCCGGTCTCCCCCTGCCGCGACCCAACCGCTTGACAGCAATACGTGCATACAGCCCATCGACCCCGTCTTCGACCTTCATCCGTCCTTGGTAGCGCTTATAAACGAGATCCTCGAGCATCGACATCAATTCCTTGTCGGTGTAGTCCGCGAATGTGAGCTGATAGGGCACGCGACTTGGTATTCCCGGATTGTGCTCAAAAAACTTCTCCATCTGTTTGCTGTACCCGGCAATGATAAACACGAGCGTGCCGACCCTATTCTCCATCTCTGCGAGGAGGAAGTCGAGGACTTGTCGCCCAGATTGGTCGTGCTCGCTCACGAGCTGGTAGGCCTCGTCGATGAAGATAGTGCCACCACCGGCCTTGATCGCATCGTCGATCATCTTTTGGGCACCTTGAACACCTTCGTAAGAAAGCTTCGAACCTGTAGTTTCTATGAACGCATTCCCTGGTAAAGCCTTGATGGATTCGAGAAATTGGGCATACAGTCTTGCGACCGTAGTTTTTCCTAAAGTGAAAACATACACGTCAACTTCTTTTCTTCTTGCGTTACCTGTTTCGTACCTGTACCCGGGTTTCCGAGCAATGCTAAGTTGTTTCGTTCCTTGTTTATGGGTACACCCTGACGGTGCATTGTATCGAGGCTGCCCTTGATCCGCATGATCTGCTCCTTGACTTGTTCGAGTCCCGTCATGTCCATGATCTTATCAATAGCGTCATTCTGCTCCCCCTCTGTGCCCTTTTGATGCTCCCACTTCTCTCTCGCAGCAGACGGGAACATCGGACGAGGTGGAGGAGGATTAGACCCGGACGGTGCAGACCCCCCTTGGGACATGGCATCATTCTTGGATGCCGCCGCTTTCGCCTTTGCCACCTCCTGTTGTTTCTTGGCCTTCTCGGAATCCTGCACCTTGCGCTTAGTGTCCTCGATTTCCTTCTTCTTCCGTTCGATTTCGTCCTCCCTGTCCTTCTGCGCCTGCATGTCGTTCAATGCCTCCTGCTGGAACTGCAGCTTCGCCTGGAGCACCGTCATCTCGTTATCATGCTCGTACTGCGCCCGATCGCGGTGCTCTTTTGCTTTGATATCTAGCTTGGCCTGATCCTCCAGTCTCTTGGCCAGGCGGTCGCATGCCGTACAGGTCGCAGGGCGTCCTTGGTGACATTTCCAGGACATGGTATGAACACCCACAGGGCACTTCTCTTGGTACGAGTGCTTGCATCGCATGGTGGAGTGGATATCCGGCTGACCAGGAGCCGATCTGAGTGGATGGCATTTGCCCGGACACGGGTGGACCTGGCAACTCAAAAGCACGCCGCTGGATTCGAGGGCGGTTGTTTGAATGAGCATTTCCTCCTTGGAGTGGGGAACTAGTGAAGAGGCTCTTACCATAGTTCAGTGCACCCCCCGTCGGGTGATCGATAGTCAAACTCGTCAGCATTTGCGAGAGTCGCGGTCCTCGAAGGGTGTTTCTGGCACTTGATCGGAAAGCCCTCGTGGACATAACCTCCCTTCTTTAGCATCGAGTAGAACTTGTTCCACGTGTCGGCACCTCTCTTGGAACGGAGGAACGTGTCCGAGTTTCCGATCAGGATCAGCCCGTCCCGCGCACGCGAGAGCAGGACGTTGAGCCGCTCGGGTGAACTCATGAACCCGATTGTGTTGTCCGGGTTCGACCGCGTTAGACTCGCGATCACAATGTTGCTCTCTTCACCTTGGTAATTATCTGGGCGGAACTCGTCATGTAACAACACACGCCCGAACGTTGTACAAACTCTTACCGATGGTCGCCAATCGTATTCCGGACTGGTGAGCCTTGGTTGCCACGGGGTCCGCGGGCGCCTGACCAGGTAGCAGCCCGGCCTTGTTCAAGTCGCTAGCGTCCAAATCGCCCAGAACTAGTTCTTGCTCCTTCTGCAACGCCTCGCGGAGCTTGAACAATTGGCCCAAGTACGGAGTCAGAATGACCATATCCGTGTTTTTGTACCCTTGTTGTTTGAGATAGCGCACGATCTTGAGAACCATTCCGGCCTCGTACGAGTTCTGTTTTGATGATGCCGACCCGGCGTCCCTGCGATCTGCGAGTCGTGTTTCATCGTCCTCGGGATGAGCGTGGTTAACAAAGACTACGTTGGTCTGGACGCCGCGAATGTCTGGCCTGTTAAATGTGCTCGGGTGGTCGATCAGCTCGGGGTAGGTCAGCTCCCGGACGAATGCGGAAATCTCGGGACGCATGCGGTGTTGTGTCGTCAGAGTTTGATGAGGGAATTCTTTTAACACGAGGCGCTCAAAAAGCGATCTGTTTAGATCGAACCCTTCCCCTTTCTCCACCGTCAGCTGATAACTGTTAACTTTGGGGCGAAGCTGTCTAAGAAACAAAAGATGAGCACCACAGACATAATAATGACGCTATGTAGATGTGATACGTACTTGTGATCACCGATGAGGATCATGTGTTTTGTGTTGGCACCCAACGACGTCAGAACGTGACTCTCCAATATCTCGCCAGCTTCTTCAACGAGTAACACGTCCGGGCTGACCGACGCGAGATCCTCGGCATACTTTGCAGCGCCCGTTGTCGTGCACCCGATGATCCTCTTCTGCTTCAGCCCTGCCACCGTTGACTCTCTGGCCCTCCGTGCTAGGTCGTCCTGAACGTTGTTATAGTCCCTGCCGACGTTGCACATGTCCACGACTAGACCCTTCACTATCTCTTCTTTCCACTTGGCAAACAACCCTTTTCGAGAGGGAATGTCCATGTTCCACACGTTTGCCGCCGCACGCACTTTTGGATGATTCTTGAACGTACCCGCGTCCCACCCGTTTGACCACTGCCAGAGCAGATGGTCCTCCTTCAATGGCTTTCTCTTTCTGTCCACGGCCCGTGACCCATCTCCCGAGGAAGGTAACTGGAACGCGTCCCAGTATTCCTCATCTTCGAATTCGATGTGGGTGAGTACATCGTCGAGCGTGATCGACTTGTCTGCGTTCACGAGCGCGTCGAACGCTTTCTGCATCCGATCTACCAAGAAGCCGGCTCTGGACTTGTCCTGATCGTTCAGGGTCCACTCCGCTCTAGAGAGCGGCTGTTTGATACGTTCGATGGACTGCAGAGAGAGGTGCTGTACGCCAGGGCTCGCTCGTCCACCGATACGAACGATTGAGCTGGTAGCGATGCCGATATTCATGAGG
>JBBPKB010000267.1:0-15581 GCA_038089035.1 Boletellus dicymbophilus
GAATGGCATTCCAGCCAGTAGGAACATTGGGAGAAGTAGGTTGGTAAGGAGAGAAAGAGGAGGATGAGGAAGGGGAGTAGTGGTTCTATCAATTGTTCCACAAAGGATGACAGTACTAGAGATGTCTGGGAGCAAGGAAATGACAAAAGGGACATCAGTAAAGGAGGCAGCAAATTCACCAGTACCTGAGATATCTGCAGTAGAAACATACTTCATTATACTGCAGATGGTGAGGGGAAAGAGGACAAGTTTCCAAATACAGGTCTTCTGCAGAGTTCAGGGGGGAGGACAAAGCAGATGGGATAATAGCTGGAGGGGGAAAGTTTGGCAGAGTGGGAGAAGTCAGTGATGGAGAAGGTTCTAGTGAATGGGAAGGAAGGATAGTTCCTTATTGCATTGTTGGAAGTCATGGAGTTCATCAATAAGGGTTTGTACTTTGTTTGCAATGTTCAATCTCCTAGTTGTTCCATAGTCTGGAGGATAGCAAGTCATTGAGAGGAGAAGATGTAAGCTAGAAGATTAAAGACAAGAGTGGAAAGTTCTCATTGAATTGAAAGGAAGTTGATGGCAGTGGATGCTAGTGAATTGTCCTAGAGGAAATGGAATAATGCAGAGGGGAACCAAGCAGAATTAGGGTATCTAAATAAATTGTGAAGTGGGAGTTGAGAAAGATGGCTGCCATGGCATTGAGGACACTGAGAGAGGCAGTGGATGGTTTGGTTTCAAAGGCAGCAGTAGGAGTGGAGTAGTCATAAGATGGAGAGGGAATTGGGGGAATGTTAATGGCCATTGCAGATGAGGAAGGTGGCATGAATATGTTTCTGGCAGATTACTTGAGATGAAGAGGATAGAGAAAAGATTTTGGGATGAGTCTTCTTATAATCCTCTAGGATTTCCTTGGCATTTTTCAAGTTCCACTCAGGTTCCCATGAGTTGTCTGCAATGGAGAATCCTTTCCATTTGATAAGGAATTCACAGTTTCAGAGTGTTTTGTGATGTTGTAATACTTGCTCTATTTCATACTGTTCTTTGCTATCTATAAGATCTGGAGGCAGAGCTGGGAATTTTGGACTGTGTGTGTTATTTTTGCAGTAGGGAGATAACAAAGAAGTGTGGAACATATTGTGAATTATCCATGTCTTAGGAAGTCAGAGTTTATATGTGATTGGTGATAGGACATTGGTGATGGTAAAGGGTCCTTTATGTTTGGGCATAAATTTAGGGTTTGGGAGAGAACATTTTAGGTTCTTGGCTCCTAGCTAAACTTTATCACCTTTGGAGGATTGGATAAAGGGCTTCTGTGAGTGCACCTTTATAACTTGCCTGGCAAGTTCATGTGCAGCAAGGGCTTCTTCTCAATCAGCAGAAAGAGATTTCAATCTATTTTCTATGGCAAGGAGGTTGGATTCAGAGAGAAGAGTGGGGAGTGGGTGTGGTTCATATCTGTACATCAGATAAAATGGTGATTGACCAGTGATGGAGTGAGGGTGGTGATTATGTGCAAATTCTGTGTAGGAAATTATGTCAGCCCATGAGGTAGGGTTTGTGCCATAGAAAATCTGAAGGTAAATTTCAACCTCCTGGTTTACTCATTTGGTTTCACCATCGGACTGTGGGTGATATGTAGTAGAAAGGGAAAGGTCATATTGGATGAGTTTAGTGAGTTCCTTAGCAAAGGCAGAAGCAAACTGTGGTCCTCAATCAGAGATGATTTTATCATAAAGGCCAAAATGAGTGTAGACCTTTTTGAAGAAGAGAAGGGCAACACCTTCCAAATCAATTGCTTTCATAGTAGGGCAAAGAATTACCCCCTTCATAAGGCCATGGTCTACCATGACCAGTAAAGTGTCAAAACTATTGGAGAGCAAGAGGTCAGTGATCAGATCACAAGAGATCTATTGGAAAGGTTGGGATATGGAGGAAGGGATTGGAAGTAAAGGAGGTGAGGTAGGGTGCTTGTTTGCCTTATTCTATTGACAAAGGGCACAGCCTTCAATGTAACACTTTACAAAAGAGGCCATACCAGGCTACCAAAATTCCATGGCAATCAGTTGCCATGTATCTGGGGTGTCCAGCCATTGCATGGTTGTGGTATCTCTGCACACACAAGTGTCAGAGATCTGTATTATCAGGGATATAGACATGGTTCTAGAAGGTGAGAATATCAACATCAAACTTCCAGTCAGAGAGTTGATACCTAAAGTGAGCAGAGAGATATTCAAGACCCTGAAGAGCAGTCTGGACAAGAGGGTCAGAGGAGAAGGATTCCTTGAGGGCAGAGGAGATGGTGACATTGATCATATTGACAAAACAGTCATCTAGAAGAAGGATAACACATTTATTATTATTGTCAGATATAGAAATGAGGTCAGGATGATGAGAGAGTGCATCAGGGCCTGTCAAGTCTTTTCCTGGAATGTGGTAGAATTTCAGATCAAAATCAGCAAGATCAAGGAGCCAGCATGCCTAGTGACAGCTTAGATTTTGTGGCTGATAGAAGTATGTCAGGTTCTTATGATTGGTGAACACATGTACTGTGTGAGGAGATCCATGGAGATAATAGCACCACATCTTCAGGGCATGGATTACAGCCAGCAGTTCCTTGTCATAGATATCATAGTTGCATTCAGTGGCAGTGAAGGTCTGGGAGAGGTAGCTGCAAGGGTACCAGTCACTGTTAGAGTCAGCTTGGAGGAGCATGCCTTTAGAGGGATATTTCAAAGTGTCAGTAGTAACAGCAAAGAGTTTCAAGATATCTAGCATTTGAAGTATTGGTTGTGACAGGAAGGTGGCTTTTAGGGAAGAGAATGCTTTCTCACATGTTGAAGACCATTCTCAGGGGGCATTTTTTTTTGTCAAGCTAAGAAGGGGTTGTGTGATGTCAGAATATCACAGGATGAATCATTGGTAGAAATGGTAGAAATTGATGAAGCCAAGGAATGAGCAAACATCCTTGATCTTCTTTGGCATAGACCATTCAGAAATATCCTTGAGTTTTACTGGGTCCATAGTGATTTGATTGGGTTTGATAATCATACCAAGGTATTCAATCTCAACAGTTGCAAACTTGCACTTTTCCAGTTTCAAGCACAAGTCCAATTCCATCATTCATTGCAACACCTACTTGGTACATATGGTGTGTTTCATCATCAGGAAAAAAGATCAATAGATCATCCACATAAATCACCAGCCAGCCTTCTGTGATCATATCATGGAAGAAGTCATTTATAAAGCACTAGAAGGTGGGGGGAGAATTTGTGAGTCCAAAGAACATAACTGTCAGTTCAAATAGTCTTTTGTGCATGATAAAGGTAGCTTTCCACTGGTCATCTTCCTTGATACAAACATTGTTATGGTCTCATTGTATATCAAATTTTATGAAGACCTTAACCCATTTCAGCTTATCAACCAGGTCTAATACAAGAGGGAGTAGGTAGCATCATAGATGGTATGCTCATTGAGATACCTATAGTCTTGGCACAGATGAGGACCATCATCCTTCTTCTTAACAAAGAAAAAAGGGGAAGCCTAAGGAGACTTCAAGGGATGGATCTTGCCAGTTCAGAGGTTTTCTTTGATGAAATCTTCTACAGCTTTCTTTTTGTCAGGAGCAAGGAGATAGATCTTCAAAACCTTGGGCACAAAGGTTTCATAAAGATGGATTGTATAGTCATAGGGTTATGATGGAAGAATGTGATCAGTAGCCTCCTTTGTAAAGATAGAGGCAAATTTGAAATATTCTGAGGGAAGGACAGGTTTTGGCTTTTCTCATTCTGCCTGTTGTGCCAATTCTATGGACAGGGTGATCCTACAGAGGCATTTCTTAGCAAGAGAATTAGGATAGTAGTGGGCAGTGGCCTTCATAATTTGTCCAATGGTATAGGACTAGACATCATTTTTCATATATTATTCTGGATTTGGATGTCCCATAAAGGCAGTCAGAATATGTCATTCTTCATAAGTATAGTTCTTGTATTTTGGCAGAGGTCATTCAGATGGAGGTGAGTTTTTAGAGAGGTACCTCCCATGGTTTGAAGTGTATGAGAAATAAAGATCCATAGATCGGTTAAGTATCTTGTTGATCTCAACAGTCTTCTTTCTCCAATTAATCTTGGGATTCATTGCTTTTAACCAAGGGTGCTCAAGAATCAAGTTTTTGTATCTATAGTGAATGTCATGAAACATGACTTTTTGAGTAATGGTTTCAATGTGAATGAAGGGGGTCATGGTATAGAGGATCTTTCTTTGCTTGTTTGGGGTATGGTCCATTTTCAAATGTTTAGGGGTTTTGTGAGACAATCCAGAGGAAGTTTATGCTTCTTGACAAAGTCCCAATCTATACAACAGATTTCAGCACTGCTGTCAATGAGGGTGGTGACATTGATGACTTTCAGAGTACTTGAGAGGTCCACAAGTTGGAGCATGATGTGGATGCAAGATTGCATAGAAGAATCTACAAATATGGGAGCTACTTGTTTACAAGAAATGGGAAGTACTTGTGTCAAGAGAGTACTCTCTTTCAAAAACCCTTCATAGAAACTTGGTTCATGAAGGTTTTATCATCTTCTTTGTCATCATCCTCTATCTCTTTCAAGCAAGGCAGTTCTTCTTCTTCTTCCTTCATCACAACTCTTTGTACCTTCTTCTCCTCAGTCTTCTTTGGCTCAAAGGTCTTCTTCAGCACAAAGGTTTTCTTTGTCATCCTATCCTTTCTGGAACAATTGTGTATTAAGTGGCCATGCTCATTGTAATTGAAACATTTCTCTTTGTGATGATATTTGTCATATTGGGAGTAGGAGAGTTAGATAGCATTGACATCCATGGCACTGGGATCACAAGCATGGGTGGTATAGCAAGGGCAAGAGGAGTGGTAAGTAGGAGTTGGAGGATTGAACATAGAGGGTTTGTTGTTGAAGGAGGACCCAATGTCCTATTGGATCCTAAAATGAATTGTCTTCAAGATCTATGTGATAATGTCTGTGGGGATGGTTTCTATGGAGTATATTCAAGATCTGAGGATTGAGTGGAGGCCTTTTGCAAAGTAGTTGATCAGTATCATTTGGTCAGAGATAGCAAAGTCATTGCAGCAGATTGACAATATAGTCTTTAATGGATAGGATAGTCTGCTTGTTTTTTATCATTGTCAGATTCTGCAGCTTTCTCAAGGCTGAGATCTTTGTTTCCTTTGTTTGGAAGGTCTTTTCAAATAGATCAAGGAAGTCAGAGTATTTCCCAAAGGATGGTATGGAGCCACTCAATTTCTCTTTTCAGAAGGAGGTAGCCCAACCAAGAGCAACACCTTTTTTCATATAGGAAAAGGCATAACCTATTTTCTTATTGTCCATATCATAAAGGGCTGCATTGATCAAAAGGTATGTTTTGATCAAAAGCAACCATGCTTTGGCCTTATTATAACTAGCATCAAAGTCATCAGGAGCTCTGATTTTAGGTTCAGTTGCTTTTGAAATGAAAGACATCACAGGTAGAGCAGGTTTTGAGGGTTGTGGGATAGATAGATGGGGAAAGAGTGGAGTAAGTGACAACCAGTGGGGGCACTGCAGAGGTAGAAGGTATAGTAGTAAAGAGTTCAGGCAATGGTTCTTTGAATGGAAATAGAAGTCTGAAGACATGAGGTGATAGGGTTCTAGGAGGTTTTTCCAGTGGAGATAAAGTAGGAACTAGATCAAAAGTCAGGGATCTCTCAGAGTCATACAGAAGGGGTTCTTCCAGTTCTAAATCAGAAGAGTATCATTCTGGATGTTTAAGGATCCAGAGATCAGAGATGTTCAACTGGGGGCATTTGGTGGGAATTGTAGATCAGGAATCTACCTTGACTTGAGGAAAGAGGTCTTCTGCTTCAACAGCAAGGAAAGGAGTCTTTATCAAAGGGGCCACAACAACAAGGAAAGCAGGTTGTCCTATTAGAGGTCATCAAGTCAAAAGACTAGGGTGAGGGCTGTGTAACAATGGTGCAGGTTGAAAAGGAAGCTAGATCTTTTGTTATGCTTAGCCTGGGTAGGAACGAGCATAAAATTGAAAGAAAGAGCAATCAACTAACAAGGAACAAACATTCAAGGTAGTTATCTTCAGAGAAAGATTTATATCTTGTATTCTAGTGAAGCAAGAAGTAAGAGGTCAACAAATGAGTCTCAGACAGTTGAGAGGAGAATCAAGTAGATAGGCAAGTCTTGAGTAGATCTAGCTTAGGATACAAGTAGAGGTACTTGAGGTTTAAATATATCCAGGCTATGCATATAGACCAAGAGCAGAAAAGGAAAAGTGGACATTGTATGAGAAGAAGGAGAGAGGCTATTGGCTGAAAGAGAATCATATGATGTTAGAAATATAAGAAAGGATAAAAGAGTCCATGTAGAAACAGACATCTGCATAATTCAAAGGAGTAAGCAGGAATGAAAGAAATAGAAGGAAGAGGTTCATGTTGGAACAGATAAGAGTATGATGACTGTGTAGGAACTGTCATTGTGAGGAAAATGTCTATGTCAAGAGGTAAGGACAAAGTATAATGAAATAAAGTGTAGTTTACAAGGTAATGGGAAAGAGGAGGAAAATCATAACAATTGTTAGGGCAATCATAAACTTTTGTGATATGCTGAAGGAGTGTCTGGATCAGATAAACCTGCTGCTTGGGCAGATGGTGCATCTGTAGACAGCAAAGATGTACTCAGATGATGAATTTGAGAATTTGAAGGATGAGAGTATACAAAGTGCAGAGGTAGCAGTGGATGTAGTGGAGTGCCACATGATATTCAAAGAAGAACTACCAGAAGGGTACTTGGATGCCAGGGGTGGAGGGGAAAATGTTGAGGATACAGAGGATGACAACAAGTAGGTATATTCATCTTGCAATGGGGTCTCAAAAAAACTCAGGATATAGTGTCAAGGGAATAAATGCAACCATTGACACAATTACTTTGGAGCTGATGTTCCAATTTGGAGTGAGAATGAAGGACTATAAGAAAAGAAACTCCTATGACTGGACAGATGTGGTAGAGACAGTGGGGCCAGATACAGCCAGTGGTGTGAAAACCAAAAGCTGCAAAGATAAAGTTGGGGTTGCTGGTATGGGGTGCTTGAGCATCTGGACAAAGTACTACTTAAACTTAGCAACCAACAGATTACAAAGGACAAGACAGCAATACCTATTGAATGAGTAGGATACCTAGTAGAGTGATGTGGAAATGCTGTAGAAGTGATTACAAAACTTGAAAGGTGGATAAAGAAATAGATATTAGAGTTGATAGTTTATGAATGGGGTGTCTGAGAGGCTGTATGGTCAGTGATCTAGTGAGAGCAGAAGGAAAATGTTATGATCTCAGGCATGAGAGACTCTTGGTATCACACTAGCTGGACAATCTTACAGCTTCTACTACAGCTAGTAAGATAAAGAAATGAAGTATGAAGAGGACTGATAGTTATGAGGAATGTGTAGCTTTTCCTCAATACTCTGTAGCTCAAGTCTCACATCTAAATGCCAACAAGAATACAAGTGGATTAGGCTAGGTAAATGGTACATGCAAACCCCTATTTATACTCTAAGGAGTATGCATACAAATTAAGCTATATGGTATCCTATAATCTAAATAAGGTGCTGGTTACCAAGTGTGCCCAGCTTGATACAAAAGTGCATTGGAAGGTATATGTATGATTAGACAAGAAAAGAGTACAAAAGAAGTATAAGGAAAAGTATGTACTAAATAATTAGAGGATTTTAACATAGGATCTTTTGCATCTATGATCCAATAAGTATTGATTACAACTATAGTGTACCATTTTATAGTAGCATAGTACTGGTGTTGTAACACTACCTCTTCTTCCAAGGTGGGAGTCACTACCACCTAAAGGAGAGAAAAGAAAGAAGTAAGTAAAAAATTACAAAGTATACAGATAGAAAGAAATATTAGTCCTTAAAAAAGAAATATACATATAAATTAAAAATTTGAGTTCATGTCCTTAATTCTACTCCTCTGGTGTGTTGTTGCTCCATGAGTGTCTGTCATATCTCATGTATCTGACCTTATTCTGACCTCTTTGATACTACTCTGCTAGCATCTCCTGTTTGATTTCCTGCTTCTGTATAGTTACTTCATTTGGACTCTTAGATTCTTTCTCCTACATTCTATTCTTGCTTACTCACATTCTGTTTGATTACTAATACTCTAATACCAGTGCCTGCTTAGGAGCACAGCTCTGAGGTGATGTCTTAGTATAGTTTCCTCTCTGACTTTCCAGTGCCTTCTAGTTTCTGATTCTGTACTTAGTCATCTGTCTTCCATTAGTATATAAACTCTGTAATATTCTACTTTGTAGACCTTAGTTGGAATATCAACTAGAATATCCCCTCTTCATGTTCCCTCTCATTGTCACTGTGTGACTTCCACTCCAACCCCTCTGAAATTCAGGACACTGGATCCATGCAAGGGTGCACCACAAAAGGTGAAGCCAAGTCCTGTCCAACCCTCCAATTCCAGAGTTATTGGAGTTACCTTCACTTCATTGTCATAGTTCTAATAGCATATTCTAACTACTGCTTGTATTGGATTCATATTCATGTCCTTTCCCTCCATGCAACCATATTTGTGAGAAATTGCAGTTCCACTTGTTCTAATCTGCTCTCTATCTTTGACAGCAGTCACCAAGATCCTAAACCTGACCATCATTTTTATAGTTTTTCTGCCCATTGCCACCTCTCTTCCTCATCACAAGTACATACCCCTCTACAACCTTCTGTTTTTGAA
Source organism: Boletellus dicymbophilus (assembly GCA_038089035.1). Classification (NCBI taxonomy): domain Eukaryota; kingdom Fungi; phylum Basidiomycota; class Agaricomycetes; order Boletales; family Boletaceae; genus Boletellus; species Boletellus dicymbophilus. The sequence goes on from JBBPKB010000267.1 coordinate 8,757, forward strand.
GCACACATTTTATAAAGAGCCTGATGGCTATCTGAACTGTATCAAAGATGAAGTCCTGTATGTTGGCAAACTCCATACACTTTCCAAACATCACCAACTCACTCATAATAATTCATGCTCACTTCTGGAAGAACAGGATGGAAGTGTTACTGTCATCTATCCTACATCCTCTGCTCCACCATCTCTGTCCCAGAGTCCATCACCTCCATTCTTCCAAATCAATACTTCTGGAGTACTTGCTTGCTTGAGCCAGATTTTTAATCTATTCTTGGACAGGACATGTTTATGAGTTGACTGTCAATGCCACCTCAATTTTCATCTCTATGTGTTGAACACTATGGCTATATAGCCAAAGTGTGCCTGAAATCTACTTTCTGGGCAGCTAAAGCTTGCACCAGCAAGACCTGCACTCTGGCCTCCTCAATCTCATCTCATAACCTCTGGTGACCCATTTTCTCATTCTGTTTACATTCTGGTATAATCATTTTGTCAACATTTCTATGTGATTTCCATTGGGCAACTACTGTTCATCTGTTCTAAGACACCACTGACTCACCCACTGCAATCCATTGATTAAAGGGTTTTGAGCAGTACCTTTGTGGATGCTGAGCAACTGAGTTGTGCCAACACCCCTAAGCTCTTTTCAGCACCTTCCAGTTTTTGTACTCCTGGCTGACTCTGAACTCTCTGATCTCTGTGTGCTGCCATCTCTCCTGTTTTGCAGTTCACATCATTCCACAGGATAACATGTTTAGGTACTCAATGGCATTCCACACACCTATCCATACTCCTACTAGTGTTTGTGATTCTGAAATACTTTGTGCCTTGACAGTATATCTTAGATACTCATCATCCCCACCTTTATCCACATTGTTCTCTTTTATCACCCTCACTTGTAGGGCATTCAGCTATCTCTGTAGCATCTTTGACCATCTTGACAAGGAACTTCACAGCCTTCTCTCCATTGTCCTCTTTGTCTCTGGTGCCTCCTCACTTTCAAATTTCTTCCAGAGCTGTTCTAGCACACTCTCTCCATCCTCTCACTTTTGCCTTCACTTGTTGACACTCCACACATAAAGTGAATCTTCCTATTCCTGACATGTAGTCCAGACCCTGCATTTCACATCAACAGCACATAGCTAGCTCCTCAGTCCTTGCCTTCTCCTTCTCTATACCCTTTGCATTCCAAAGGTTATCATCATTATTGGCATCTTTGGATTTAAATTGTCCTATTCCATGATATCAGTAAATACAGACATACTGATGATATAAGCTGAAGGAAACTTTCTGTTGTCTCAGCTTTTTATCCCATACATAGTTTTTTCATACTTCACTCAGAATAATGAAGGCATGTAGGACATAACCCCTTCAGGGGGGATACTGTCATATCTTGTGCATTTCACCCTATTCCAACCTTTCCAATGTTTCTGATGCTACTTTGCTAGCACTCCCAGTTAGATTTCTGTTTCTACTCTAGTTATATTACCTTGAACTCTTAGATTAGTAATCAATTATGATTCCACTTCCATTTCAAACATTCTTGACCCTTCCATTTTGTTTTCCATTTGATTACTCATATTCCAATACCAGTTCCCACTTAGGAGTATAGCTCCAAGGCAATACTTTTGGTATAGTTTCCCCTTTGACTATCTGGTACATTCTAGTTTCCATTTCCACACTTAGTCATTTCTGCTCTATATATAAATTCTGTATACAAAACCACACTCAGACCCCTTTGACCCTCTGAAATACTAAGGGCACCAAATCCTCTGCAAAGTACACCACATGAAGTGAGGCCAATGTCCTATTTGACCAAACTCCACTTCATCAGGAGACCCCAGAAGAACTGAGACAGAGACCTGCAAGGATCAGGATGGAATGTATAATCAAAAGTGTGAAGCTCAAGGGGAGTTCAGAGAAAAAAACATTTGGGATATCATCTACTAGATTTTTTGTGTTACTGCTACATTGCCACAAATGAAACAATAATTGACATAGGTAATCTTTAGTCTTACACCTTGTAGTGCTCCTGTGAAGCTTTGCTTCCTTATTAGGAAAAGTTGTAGTATGTCCTTTGTAGTACCAAGGCTGTGAGTACTCAGTCCATAGATATAGTTTTCTGTTGCTCTTCAAAAACAGATCTTCGCAGCAACTTGTGCAACAGGTCGAAATCTTGTATCTGTATATCACCTGCAGTTTCAATCATATTTGAGGATCATTCATGACAAGTGCTGTCTATCCACCAGATTAGAGGAAGACCCATGGTCTCTTCAAGAGCATTACAAGCCATTGATTTTGTAACATTTGTGAGATGACATCATCAACACACTATCACAGTTGATAGTCATAAGAGCAAGAGTAGCCTTTGCTGGATCAGAGATCTCTCTTGCTTCAGGTATTTTTAGCCAGGTTATGGTCCATATTTTGCTTTCTCAGGTCAGCTATACTCACTCTGTCATGCCAAATGGGGTAACATATTTCTTCAGTGAGCTTTTCAGAATGTATTTGTAAAAATGGTATGTTGGATATTCTACTAGGAGCATAAGTTTGAGAGAACAAAAGGAGAGCTTAAGAGGATCAGGAGAGTCAAGGCTCTAGCAGACCAGATCATATTCTGCCCAATCTCATTGCTTCTTGGTGACATATAAGGAAATGTTTTTTTTGGGCTATCTATCTGCATGCTTGTCCAGTGAGGGATGATTTTGCTGAAGGGAAGGACAGCAGGAATAAAGAATACTTCAATGGGGGACTGAAGTAGGTAGAAGGGTGTTGCCAAGGATGTCATATAGCTGAACCTTGAGATTTCACTCATTGGAATATCATGATTTGTTCTTCATCATGACTTTGACCTAAGATTGACCAATTTGTTCTTGCTTCATAGTGCTCTTAAGATATAACATCTAGAAATTACAAAACAGGTTTATTCTGTACTATAGTATGTTCAGGTGTGTCTGACTACTTCCTCCATTGAACAATTCCTGTGATATTTTTAGAATGTAGATTACAAAAGGATTGAAACCAAGCCATGCGAAAACTCATGGGTAGTGCTGATACATTGTATTAAAAATGTACTTAAATTATTCATTGAATACTCGAGTCCTAATGAGAACTTCATACCTTTAACTTCCAACCTCCCTCACCTCACCAGTGTAGAATGTGAGCTGCTACCAAGAAGCCTGCCAACATTCTGGTTGATACTAAGTCTACTGTTGCTAGCATCCAGGAAGAATTGATCGCTGTTTTATGCCTGCATTGAATGGTCTAATTCTATCCCATACCTCCTCATTTGCACATGGTTGCCCACCTAGGATTGTGTAGGTTTCAGTTTTTCACACTCTGTCTGAGGGTTGGTATTGCCCTAATTCCTAGAGTGAGAGGATAGACTTGGACTTCACCTAAGACTCAAACTTCCAATCAAAATTAACCATTCAAATTCCATTAACTGAAGGCTCTTCTTCAAGTTCTAGGTATTATAAAGAGGAAGACTTTCTGTGTGATTCCCTTGGGAACCAACAGGTTAGGAATCCAATTTTGATCACCCACCACCTACTGTCTTTAGACTAACTTCACTCCAAGTCATTCATAACTTCAAATCTGAGCACCAAGATATAGAAAAACACTGGGAATTGACTGCTAGGCCCAGCTTGGATCCCTCTCTTTTTATTTCTGTGTTTTGTAATACATACTTAGCTTGCAAATTTCGAAAAAATCCAACATTCACATTTTGTGTGATGAAGGCCAGTCCTGAACAATAGTGAGGATCATCAGACTCCATCACCATAATATGCTCACATCTATCTGATGCTGCTTTGTCCAGTTCCATGCTAAATGACAATGACTGCATCACATTTTTGTTGTTTGATGAAGCCTAAAATAGCTCCAATTGCTTGCTTTCACACTTTTATTATTTACATGTGTGATAGATAATGTTTCATGTTTTCAGAACCACACCAGACTCAGTGGTGGATTGAAGAGACCATTTAATTATTCAGTCATGTCAGAGCAAGGTTTTAACCTACCATTGATCTCACAGAGTGCATCCACAGTGAGGAAAGCCCTTGGAAACTTGCTATCCGAGCAAGGTTGTGTGCCACAGACTTCAACAGATCACTTGACATTACATCAGATCTGAAATTCATATATTTTCGACAAGCAAGCAATTTATTGTTAGGAGAGTGTTATTACATATAAATTTTCTATTTTTGAAACTAAGTTAGAATGCATATCTGTTGAAGAAGATAGCTGGGCAGCAAGGAAGAAACAGGATAGGTCTCAAGGTATATAAATGTTGTCTGTTTGATATAAGGATTTCAGTGCCATATATGGTTGTAATATGACATCTCCATTTGAGCCACAGAGGATATTATTATCTACAAATAGTTGCGTGATGCTTTGAGTTGCAACTCATATTGTAATATAGATTTTTAAATACATTGAGATCATTCTGAATAGTAGCTGGGTATTTGATTTCCACAAGGTGAAGTCAAGACACATCTTGCTCCCAGAATGTTTCTTCATCAGTATAGCATCCTCACAAGACAAATGAGAATACATGATCAAACAATGTCTTACTGTATGTTTTAAATAAAACCTATTATTCTTGTGATTCCCACCACTGCCCCAATACATTTACCTTTCTGCCAGAATTACCTGTTTATAAGGTAGAAATGATGTAAGTGGGCACAAAACAATGTAAAACTTAGCAGTATACACAGAAAATAGACTGGAACAACCTTTGAAGAGTGCTGTTAAGCAGCGGGTGGTTTCCAAGCAGATCATCATGTATGCTAGAGAGTCATTCACCACAACAGTTTTGAAAGAGCATACTGCGAGATAATTGAGCTGAGTGGCCAGTGGAGGTGAGGATGCGGCGAATCGTTTGTTAGATGTTTTGAGAACATCACAATGTTGGTCCAGGTTCTGGGAGACATGGTCAACTTGAAATGGTGACAGGAACATTCTCCATATCCTTGACCTCCTCGGATGTGGTCCTATTAAGTTGTTAAGTGATCTAACTCATCAGACATCTGGCAGGATTATGCAGTCCAAATTTCTGTATAATTGTATCCAATCAAGACAGAGTGTGAGGTCTTCCTTCTTGAGTCGGTCTGGTTTGAGAAACTGGACTGATAATTGTCTCAGACATCTTTTTGAGGCTATTTGTCTAATGATAAATTTGGACTCCAAGGTCTTTTGATGAAGAATGATGGGATTCAGGCATGTCAGATCGGATGTCTGGGATTTATCCTTTGCCATATAGCTGTCAAAGTCATCTCTTTCTTCAGTCTGAGATGCTCCTACACCATTAAATGTCACTGAGGTTAGACTCTGTGCAGATAATATGAATATATACAACACTACCAATGTGTTTGTTACCAATTTTTTTCCTGACCCATAACCTTTTCCATGATCATTTCATTAAAGCTCTCTTCATTTTTCCGTCCGTCCTGGTATTGTGGCATCACCACATTTTCTATTTTTTTTTCTTTTCCATCTTTCTGTTCTTCTCAATTTATACTGCCATATTGAGGGGAGTATAGTGCTGCACACACATGCTATGATGACAATGAGAGCATTCCATTTACTTAACTTATAAACTAAGTTCCATTTGTATTGTTGCTTGCTCTCCTCACTATTCTAGAATGTGATGACATGAGCAGGTGAGTATCTGTCGATCCCCATTCTCACATAGTATCGTTGCCAAGCTGTAGAGGCTGTTGATCTTGTCTTACGACACATGGAAAAATGTCAAAATATCAATCTGCTATTCTGCCTTCAATCACTTTTGCACCACAGCCCAACACATCTGCACTGCTGCCACCTCTTTCTCCTCTCTCTTCGCCCTTGTTTGTGCACCGATGTTTTTGGGGGCTGTACTCCACCCAGTAGAGAAGGAACTATTTAATTATAATGAAGTTATGTGTGAGCAAACCTACCTTTGTTCTGGTCCTAAGTTGAATTTTCGACCTTGTGACACATGGCACATACTTCACAACACTAACCATAAACTAACAGAAATGATGCAAACTTCTAATTAGACAAGACCGGTTATATCCTCAAAGGACAAGCAAAACAAGCACAGATACACCTGAGGCTTCGCCATCATGGGAGGTATAAGGACCACTGCCACCAATGTATCCTGAATTATAGCTTCTGTGGGACAGTTGGTGGATGTGTCTCAGAGGTTGGAGAGGGGATTGGTGGTGTTTTTGGTGGTGTATGGGCTGTCTTGGTTGCATGATGAAAGCAATGTTTTGTGGATGAGGATGGGCAAAGCAAAGGACCAGACATGCATCTACACAGACAGGTCGGGGCATGATGGGCATTGGTGCTTCTACTGTCCTCCACAGAAAAGGGGTTAACATAGGAGAAGCAACCAGCATCGATCACCCCACAAGGTGGTCATTGCTGTGGTAGGAAAACCCATTCACGAGTTACTCGCATTGAAGGGAGAAATATTAACATTGTCTCAAGACTAACTGCTATGACTAAACATAGGGCAGATCTGTTCTCAGATATTTAAAAACTAAAAGTCCCATGAGTTTTTCAAAAGCATGGCTTAGTTTCAGTAAGTATCATAAGTTGGTTGTTGTAGGTTGTGTGCTGTGGGTCGTCTGGTGATTGTGGCAGAATGTCTTATTCAAGCATGGGCTTTTTCCTTGTTTGTCTGGTAGTTGGCGAGAGGGTTATTGGGTTGTCTTCATAAGGAGGGTCGATGTCCACCAGCAGAAAATTACACTGTAGAGGTGCAGCTTTGCTACAGGTAAGCCTGTGGGCTTGGAGACAACTACCTTCCTTCACAACTGTCAGTCATATGTAGTCATT
>JBBPKB010000268.1:0-15574 GCA_038089035.1 Boletellus dicymbophilus
GCAAGAACTAACTGCCACTGGCCTTATATACAGATACTCACACATACCTATCAGTCAACAAAACAGAGGAAGAGCCAGAAAAGCTCAAAGTGCAATATGCTGAGGCATATCACAAGGTATGTTAGCAAATATTGAGTCTCAGGGAATAACTAAAAAACAAAGGGGGATGCTTCTGTGTTCTTGAAGCCAGGATATGAGATGACAATCACATATCTTCAAGGCAAAGTGTCAGACCTGCAATCTGCACCTGATACTCAAAAAGGGCACATCAAAAAAATGAAGGAGAGGTGGATCCAAGGCATCCACATTTTTTACACTTGGATGCATAAAAACTCTATTGCAGCAACAGCTGAGCAAATCTCAGAAGATGATATCCATTCCTGTGGTGTTGCTCACAATGTCCTCACTTATAATGGCCTCCTGCATGTTCATTCAAAGAATTGGGATTTGGCATGTGAGGCTGCACAAAAGGCATTTTTCTGTTTTATTTCTGGAGTGCTATACATGCTCATTCAAGTGTCAAGTCACTCGATACCCGAGTATCAGCCATGGCCTATGTTGTCAAGGCCCTTGCACAAATCGGGATGGGTGTTGAAGTGGAGGAAGCAACTGCAACATTCGACCTTGTGTTTGCAAACTGTGATCCGAACGAGAGTTGCTTGCTATTACTTGTTAAGGTTTGTACTAGTCTATGTTGTGGTATCATTTGTCACAACTTTGAACATGCCTAGGCTATCACCTTATTCACATCCGGGAGACACAAAAACGCAATCTTGCGCATCCATAATCTGATTGCAGTTTCGGGGGACGAGGAGGCAACCTACTGCTACACACAGGTATTTTGTACAATCATTGTTTGTGCACTATGGCATGCAGACTTGTATGATTGCTGCTCTTAGGTCTTAGGAAAAATGTACCTCATGCTGGGTGACTACAGCAGTGCAAGGCAAACACTCGACAGTGGACATGGCCATTCTACTACCAGGGCAGACCATGATTTAGAAATGCTCTCCTTTGTAAGTCATTACAATTACAATGATAGATTAATGCACTGATTCCCGAGAAAAGATATTTAAATTAAACTTCGACGCACTTGAGATTGCTGTCCAACAGTTCCATTGCGAATCTCTCATGGAGTCTGGTTGTGTGGACGAAGCTGCGAATATGCTTCTCAATACCGAGAAAACCCTTCGTAAGGAGATAGACACAAACGAAGAAACAAGAAAATGGCATGCCGGTGAGTAATGATGTCCGTGGTTCAATGGACGTTGTAACACGTAGTCAGATTTTAAGAAAAGGTGTATCGACGCACTCGAATATCTTGGCGACACGGCACTTTCTTCTGGAGATAATAATACAGCCATCGCACATTATTCCTCTGCGTTGTCTCTCGATCCTCCAAACCGTGTAGATATTCTTGTCAAACGAAGTGAGGCACGGGCTTCTAAACAGCTGTGGAAAGATTCCCTTGCGGATGCAAACGAGGTGTGTACACTGCGCAATGCTTCCAAAATGAGCCTTCTTTGCTCATCGCCTCCCACTTTCAGGTGATCAAGCTGGACCCATTATCGCACGAGGGACACGTGAGGAAGCATGTAGCACTTCACGGCGCGGAAGATTATCATGAAGCAGTGAAATCGGTCTATGAGATGTTTTTAAATCTCGAGAGATCACAGGACGAGAAGATTCGCCGTATGTTGCCCAGAAATACCGACATTTGATTTCTGTTTCAATTACGATCCTTAGGGCTACGAGAAAACTATACGCACCCTCGCCAGACGACGGCAGCCATCGATACCGCTATTAAAAAAGTGTTCCAACTTTGTCCACTCGTGCTCATTGATGTTTCTTCTGGCGAACTGTGCAACGCAGAAAAGCGGATTCAGATTTTTAAATCTAGGCCCGACACGCCATTCAAGAGGCTCATTTCTGAAACGGTGACCACAAATATAAACAACGAGGAGATCTTCGAAGCCATCAGGAACTATTTTCAGTGGGTTATGTTTTCCCATACGTGGCAAGGGGAAGACGAACCTAAATTCCGAGACCTCAAAGAAGTTGGTTCAGTCAAAAACCTGGACAAATCACCGTTGAATGAAAAACTCCGCGGATTTTGTTTGGAGGCCAGGAAGGAAGGATACCGATGGGTTTGGTCAGACACTTGTTGTATTGATCAAGGCACGGAAGCAGTCTTGAGGCACTCCCTTCTCTCGATGTATACGTGGTATGCGGAAGCGGCCGCAACTTTCGTCTATCTTGCAGACGTCCTATCTGAATCGACGCTGGGCGACCTGACGGAGAGCCGGTGGATGACTCGTGCCTGGACATTACAAGAACTGCTTGCATCGAGGGTCATCCGATTCTATACTAAAGAATGGAAACGATACCTAAATGATGAGGGAACGAACCACAAGGACACAAGTGCCATCAAGGAGGAACTGGCAAGGGCCTTGAGAGTTCCCCCGACAACGATCGTCAGCTTTCAGCCAAAGGATCTTGGAGTGCGAGAGAAACTACGGTTGGCCTCGAAGCGCGAGGCAAAGGTTCCGGAGGATGTTGCATATTCTCTAATAGGAATTCTCTCGAGCGACATTATCCCTCAGTATGGTGAGGGTGAACACAAAGCGCTTGGCCATCTATTGGAGGACATCGTCGCTCGCACAAAGGACGTAAAACACGTGATCGATTGGACTGGAAAGTCGTCTCCGTACAATTCTGCTCTTCCTGCTTCGCTTGGTGTCTACAGTCGGGCGCCATACTGTCAACCTGACGTCAAAGCGAGCGAACTCGAGACACTGGTTGAACAGTTACGTAGTCAATTTTCACAGAACGTTACCCTGGCTTTCTACGACAAGATCATCAAATCCTACAGCCAGACCAATTTTTCACACGGACACCTCCACCTCCCATGTGTCGCATTCTCTGTTGAATCGATTGTTATAGATGCGTTAGAAGATGAGATCCATTATCGTGCATCAGTCCCACTATTTGGCCAGGTGGAATTTAGGTCCAAGGACAAGCTGCAACCGAAACAGCCACAAAACCTTGTCTTTGTACATCCTTGGCTCCGTGATCTTGGTGACCCTGCCAACGGATTTCTGTTAGACGGTGAGGCAGAGATAATGACAAAGTCCAATGCAAACCCTAGCAACAGTTACCTTGACGCCTCCGTGCAGGTTTCTGCTCGTGTGGACCGTTATACTCATGCACTGCGGCTAATCGCCCGTCTTGAGCGCCCATTCAACGCGCTCTTGCTCGAGAAAGATCCAAAGACTGGTTTTTACAAGCGCGTGGCCACGGAACACGAATTCGAACTGGAAATCCAAAACGAGATCGACTTGGAGAAGAATACAACTATTCGGGTAGGCGTGTTTGATATCACCTAGCTTGCAAAGAGTACATGTTTCTAAGACATTCACGTATTCGATCTAACTGTTGGTAGTAACTTCCCAATACTTTTAGCCGTATTCTCATTTTCCTTGTTATCGCAACTCCGTAGCACCGTTACACGCAATAATTTCCTTCTGCTGTAGTCTAATAGGCTTCCATTGGTTAACAATAGTTGTGTACCGCGTTCCTCCGTTGTTGGTTTCTACTATTTTGTCGATCACGGCGCAAAAAGGCTATTCTGGCTGACAAATCAGAGTACAGAAGCACTGTGTATGCCGCCTGCGAAGTCGCGGTCACATCTTGGTATAGCCAATCATTGTGCTGGGGGTATACTACTACTTACTACCGCCCAGAGCCCGTCTTGGAAGCATACTATTGGATCTACATCGAGTACTTTCCTATGCATCATGATCCCCGTCAAAAGGAATTTTCTCGTTTTGTTGAAGATCTTTACAACATCGTAGCACACGGCCAAGCTGGTATGAGAATCCCAAACATAGTCATTGGTCTTGGATCTTAATCGCAAATATTTTAATTAAATAGACAGGTTGATGTCACGGACATCAATGTTTCCGTTCACTGTAGATACGAGTGAACAGCTGTTGAGGTTACTTTTGCGCAAGAGAAGTAAATCGATCACATATAATTTGGGATTTTTTTCATTTTTCGTTGTGATTATAGGACAGCACATCGATGGCTATACACTTTGCTATGCGGGTAAGGGACGCCTTTGATTGGCTAAGCCTCATGTCCTGATCCAACGTTGTTAGCACGCATTGCAAATACAATAAGTGCGGGAAGCGACCTGTCTCGATAACTGGTTCTGACATTATGTAATTGATAGTGAATCAGCGTTTCAGTTCGTACTACGGGCAGGAGTTTGCACAGCTAGACAGGCAGCAACACCCCACCAATATTTTCGGACAAGGACGGCTGTGGGCCGCAGCCGATGTACTGATGTGGCACATTCCGCGGTATTATAATAGCCTTCTAGAAGACCTAAACGCAAATGGATCAGTATCAGACCAGTGGACACATTTTATGTCATTTTGTGTCGCCGATTGGACGAACAGCCTTTCATGGGTGTGTCCACGCGTTATACTCCTCCGGAACTTACGTTCATGACATCATTTTCTGCAGAGTCTCCCAGTCTTAATGTGGGTAAAAACCAACTAGAGTCAAGCTGGATTTGAATGACGAAATGGTTGCAGTGCTGGTATCCTCCTCGTGTTGGCAGGGGGTACTATACCCACTTCAATCCCATCAATTCTCTGCAGCGCTACAAGCATTTTGTCTGCCTCTTGTCTCCGTTTATGGTACCGCACCTTCGCCGAGGCAGACCCCGTGGATGGCGTTTGTCCTTTCCATATCGGGCTCGTTTTCCCATTTTTTTGCTGACAGGCAACGTTCAGATTCACTACATCCGTCTTGCCAAATCGAGCACGACCGGCTATATCTTTTTGTCGCTCATGCTTAGTCTGCCCCATGCGAGTTACCTCTGGAGTGTCTTACTTCTTGTCGTCCAATTCCTCCTTGTTGCATACCACAAAGGCAGTCAAATAGTTGTGGCGGTCATCACATCCGCTGTTGTACTCATGCTGAGTCTTTTGTGGCGCGTGATTTTCCCATATTGACGTTCTTGTTACACAAATTAGTTGCATAGGGACCAAAGAGATTACTACTGAGCATGTACATTACACTACGTATACCACGGCAAAAAATACAAATATTTCCTAGTTTTAATTTGATCGGTGAACCTTTGCTATACATATATTGACACCACATCCAGATCCTAACTAGCCCCGATTAGCCGTTCAAAATTTGCCTTGAGTGGGGCTACTGAGTAACTGAGTACATACTGCTAATTAGCAGGGTTAATTAGCACACAGTCGGTCACAGTCGGCTTAGTTGATTGTAGTACACTATTTGGCAGTGCCAGTATAATATACCCAGCGAAAGCTTTGTGGAGGCTCCTGTAGTACGCCGGGTTCAGGAACACCATGCCAGTGATGGTTACACATGTGACGCTGGGCACCAGCTCGCTATGTAGGTACCACCAGACTTTTTTTTCGCGAGAATACACGAGAAAATCAATGTGTTGTGATGAACATTTTTAATGCTGATGTCCCCCTTCCAGGCAAGTAATGTAGCCCGATATTATGTCCATTTGAAAGTTGCGTAGCGAGCGGAACGGGTGACCAAACGAGAATCATTCTACTTACGATGATCATCAACGTCTCAACTTCATATCGTGCCCCGCCGGATTGAACTTGTCAGTACCTGAAGTGCAAGAAGCGGAAGCACAAAGTTCCCGGACCGATTAAATCGGACGGTCGATCATCGATTGGAAGACGACCTACAAAGTTCCTAATCTACATAAGCTTGCACCTTCGACACTTTCCATTCTATGTCCTTCGGGACCCACCCCAGCCGTTCTCACGAGCATCGATCGAATATCTTCTCCGACGCCGCAACATATTTGCGCGGCGTACTCGCCCCCCGCATAGCCTCCTGCGCGCAACGCGGCCCACGCGACGTTCCTCATCAACACCCACGCATGTCGGTACGGGACGGTGTCCAGGATGACAAAGTACTTCACCGGGAACGTCTTACACCGGAAAAACCAGCCTTTGAGGTCAGGATGCCCTTGAGCGGTGGGTTCTTACTCGACCCGTCCCTCGCCGAGCACGTCACCTCCCAGTCGTCGTTCGTCTTCGGCGGGGACGGCGAAGGAGGAGCCTCGAGGCGACGCACACGCAACGCAGGCAACGCTTCGTTGTTCGACGGGCCCGATCCAAACATCTCAACGTTGCGGCCGGGGGCGGTTTCGGAACGCAGCACAACTTGGAATAGGTCTGGGCGCGCGCAGAGCTCGCGTAGGAACGCGTTTACGAACGCATCTCCCGGTTCGTTCCGCACCGCGCCGAACAAGAACGACCGTTGCTCGATCTCGGTCCACACGACGCAGTTCCGCCGTGTCGCTTTGCGTTCTGTCTGTATGGGACCACACATCTTCAAATGTCTCACCCTCCCTACCATGTCTGTAACGATGACGCCGGACAGAGAGAGCATGCCCCGCGAAATATTAGATTCCTCAAAGTCTTCGGCGTTGAAAATATTTCCAGATATGCAAAAGCTCAGGCTAGGAATGAGGCCAAAAGCAGCGAAAGAAAGTAATCCGACCAGATTGTCGAAGTCGTTGCATAGGCGGACAAAGCGGTTCTCTATGTTCGCAGGGGGTTGAAGCATTGTAAGTAGGTGCTATTTTATGACAGAGTTTCAGGAATATGATGAATCCGAGACTGTCGAATTGGTGAGAACTCACCCACCAAGCTTCGTTAGTCATGTTCACAGAGTGTGCCCGATTGAATGCCCACCCACCGAGTAATGGGAATCGATTTTTTAAAACACCTGAGCCATATACTTTATAGAAGTTGTACTTGTACTCACCGATATTGCTGAGGTTGGCAACAGTACCATGACGTGACGTGGTAAGTGCATCCAGCACCGCATCTTTGAACCATCGTAAAGGAAATCCCAAACGCTGCGAGAACAGATTCAGAGGTCCTCCATGGAAAAGTCGTCGCTAAGGATCAGGTCCTTAAATGACACCCTTTCCAGCGACTTCATATAAAGAGTTGGTTGATGAAAAATTATGCGCCGAGCAAACTATTGGTAAATGAAAAACTGCCTTTCCACCATAGACTTGCTGTATTTTGTCTTTGGACGTGAATTTCCCGGTGCTGTTGCATGAATATCAGCGAATGATTCCAGATCAAAGAAGGGCTCTAGAGTTCGGATTATCTGCTCCTTCTGGCTGTACGCATGGTAGATTTACGTTAGATCATACAGCAAGAAAACATGCTAGCTGGGCCTACTTTCGTGTCGACAGATTAATCAGGTCTTCATCTCCAGCCTCCGAGTCTAGTGTAGGCGATACCTAGGCTGACTTCTTCGTCGAGGCCTTGGTAGTCGATTCACGAGCATCGAAGTTACGAATGGATTCCGGAAGTTCCGTAGCACTCCGCTTCTGCTCCTGCTCCAGATTTACTTCAAACGCTGGAAGAACTGGTTTGTCGATTCCATTATTTTGTTGGTGTAGATGATAGGCTCTTCCCTGAAGCGCATCTAACACTTCAACTACCCTCACCATCTCTCTCTCTCTCTCTCGAGCAGTTTGAGGCGGCGCCTGTGACCATCATCCACTAAAAAAATGTCCAACACAATGACAATCAACATAGGTTTTGCCCACTTGTGCCAGTGATGTATACTCTGCCTTTGAGGAAAAACCGTTTGTGGTGGATCTCTCTGCCCGTCTTCTCGACCCGAAATACTCGCGCACCCAGCGGGCCTTTTCGAGGGCCGAATAGCAGTCTGCATAACGACTGATCTGTTCCTGTGTCGGCAGATCCGCTCCGTTCTTGATGTGATCGACGACCTCGGATGCGTCCTTGTGCTTCTTGTACAAAATGCGATACTGCCCGTGGTGCACTTTACAGCGATCTGGTTTCGGGTAGTTATCGGTCGCCAGCTGGCCGCACCGCGTGAGTCCGTCCTCGTCGAGCGTCAGACACTGAGTATTGGTAGGCGGAGTCCCTTCGACGGTACTGTAAGTCTTCTGCGAGGCCCGAGGACTAGTATGTAAGTAGTGGGAAGAAGTCGAGACATGACGTACGTCGGGGCTGGTACTAGTAGTGCTACTGGCGTTTGCGTTCGCAGCTTTGGTGTTCGTCCTTGCCTTGGCACGCCGTTGCTTGCTTCCTGGTCCAGGCGTGCGTGCGTGCGTGAGTAACGACGACGCGGGAGGATGAGCGCTCAGTGCTGCGCGATAGGCATGCGCATATGATGTGATGCCACATGCTTCAAGTACGCCCACCGGCGCCCGCGTTGGCAGTATCCCATCGGAGCATGGGATACAGTTTAAAACGAGTACACATGGGATCGTGGCCCAGATTTTCGGACGAAGAGCGGCGCGTCCGCCGTTTTTATGGGTCTGGAGTCTTTGGTTAGTAACCGAAAGTGTCGCCAAAACATCCCGGAATCTTGCCGCTCGATGTCGGAGGCTGTTATCTTCGTTAGCCGCCGCTCGTCGTCCGCTCGCCCACCGTCGCGCCACTAAACTCTTTCAGGCTCGGCTTCTTTCTTGAAGACGACCGTACACACACGTACTACTTCTTCCACCAGAATTCGCCACGGCCGTCAGCTACCGACGACGACGACGACGATGCTGCCTAACTAGCCAAGCGTTGGCGCGACGAGGGCCAAGAAAGCTGCCGTGGTGAGTTTGTTGAGAGCCCAATACCCGCTCGAGGCCGTCGAGGAGACGGCTCTCCGCGACGGCGATCGAGAGCACGCACGCCCGTTTCCTGGCTGCGCTGGACCCGTCTCAGGCCCTCCGTCGGCTATCCGGCCTGTCTCTTCTTACTGCGGTGATCCTGGCCGTGTCAGGAATCCGGGGATGAACGCTTTCATCTTTACCATGTGTACGTTATAGATTGCTCACGCGTCCGTCATTCCTGTCTATTGACCTCCTACTGCATCGCAAGCTTTACTTGTCATTGCCATAGTACCTGGTTGTTTCCCGTTCCACCCGGCCCCATCGACATTCGCCTCACGACCCAGCTTCTCTACCCATCTGTTGTGACGAGTCTCACTTATATAGACAGGTTCCGAGTGAGGCTGTCGTCTGGGGCGCTGTGAGAATGTCCTGACACAATGCCGAGCCTTGACTACCACATCGCCATTTTCTGGCAGTGTTATGCTTCAAAAGACGTGCATGCATAGCACGTGCAGCTCGTAATAGTCGAACGCCGACGCGGACAACCCGCGCGACGGAATTGAAACCAAGCGAAATGAAAATCTAAGAGTCAAGGCGCGAACGGAAAAAGAATATTACACAGACAACTGTCGGCCAACGTCCAGTCTAATCTAAACACCACGTCCAGGTCGTAAATCAAAGCCCTAGTACTTTTTCTTGGCTCCATCGCGTCGGATAATACGTCGAGGTACGGTTGACGGCAACTCGTGTTCGTCACGTGTCGTGGGTCTTGGCGTATGCTTCTGGAGTAAGGAGGTTGTGGAACTTGATGGGCCATGTGAGACAGAAGACAAGGACGAGTTAAAATTGAAGTCTTACTTCCTTTGGATCAGACAATTTGATCTTGAAGAGCCAACCTGAGTTCTCCCAGTTCAGAAACATACACCGTGCTTGAAAATTTGGGTGATTACCTTGACCGTCAGGATGCTTGTTGACGAGACTAGGTTCTTTGTTTAATCTTTCGTTTATCTCCACGACCTCGCCTGAGACGGGAGCATACTGCATGCATAACCCTCAGTATTCACGTCTTGGGATAAATGGAATCCACGTAAACGATATCCGAGGCAGCCTTGACACTCTCGACGGCACCAATCGAGTCTGGAGAAAAGACATGCACATTACGACACGACAGACTCGTGACGACAAGCTCACCTCCTTTGGAGACATGCAATCCGACCTCTGGGAGGTCGACGAAGACGACGTCGCCGAGACTGTTTTGGGCGTAGTCGGTGATGCCGACTATACCATGACCCGTAGCATCGTCGAAGGCGACGGACTCGTGCTCCTTTGTGTATCGTTTCGCTGGAGAGAAGGCCGGGTTGTGGGTCGAAAAACGAGGGCTGGATGGCACTTACTGACGATGGTGCGAAAGGCGGGGATGAGACGGGGTCTTGTTGCTTGCAACGGGAGCGAAACGCGGGCACGGGCGAGGGCGAGGGCGGAGAACATGGTCGTACGAGTGAAACACGGGTCGAACGAATTTTTTTTGCGAGTGGGATTCACCGTCGACGTATTTGGTCAACGCGACGAGCCGACGGTCCGAATCTTGATAACGACTCTGAACGCTGAACCTTTTGCGGTTGTCGTGTGTACACGGAATATCCTAATAATATTGTTAGTACTAAGTAGTGATAGCAGAGTCTGATATGTGTTTGACCGTATTTGGCCCGCTCTGGTTGTAGCCTCTACCATGGCCGAGCGGACGAATCCCAACATGCTCTTTGCAAACTTCAACCAGGACTATTCGTGCGTTCTCTGTCCTGTCGGTGCTGTTTTGCAGCTCATTTGTGCTTGCAGCTGCGTATCTGTCGGCACACGCAAAGGCTACAGCATCACCAATTGCGATCCGTTCGGACGAGTCTATACCATGAGTGCGTCGACCCTGCCTCGGTGTGGACGACGATTCACGCATTCGCCCGTTCAGACGACGGCGCGCGCGGGATCGTGGAGATGCTCTTCTGCACGTCCCTCATCGCCCTCGTCGGCGCCGCGGATCAGCCTCAGTCCAGCCCTCGGAAACTGCAGATTGTGAACACAAAGGCACGCCCTTCGTCCTTCACCTCCATGTGTCGCTGTCATTGATCTTTTTCGACCCAGCGTCAGTCCATGATTTGCGAGCTTCTCTTCCCTTCCTCCATCCTCGCTGTCAAGCTCAACCGCAAAACGCTCGTCATCGTTCTCGAAACCGAAATTTACATCTACGACATATCCAACATGCGTCTCCTACACGTCATCGAAACCGCTCCAAATCCCGACGGTAAACATTCTTCTGTGATTTGGGTCTCCCTTCCGCTCAAGGTTCGTTGAAACCACACAGCCATATGTGCGTTGTCTCCAAACGCGGACAGTTCGTATCTCGCATACCCTTCACCGATCCCTTCGCCTTCCACCTCCGCCTCCACGTCGA
The DNA here is from genome assembly GCA_038089035.1 of Boletellus dicymbophilus. Lineage (NCBI taxonomy): Eukaryota > Fungi > Basidiomycota > Agaricomycetes > Boletales > Boletaceae > Boletellus > Boletellus dicymbophilus. Next base: position 11,115 of record JBBPKB010000268.1, read on the forward strand.
CGTCCCCACCCAGCGCTCCTCAGCAACCCGCGGCCGGCGACGTCCTCCTCTTTTCCACGTCCTCCCTTACGCTCACCAACATCATCCGCGCGCACAAGTCGCCCCTCTCCGCTCTCGTCATCTCCCCGTCCGGCACCCTCCTCGCCACCGCGTCCGACAAGGGCACCGTCATCCGCGTCTGGAGTATCCCCAGCGCCGAGCGCCTCTGGCAGTTCCGCAGGGGAACACGCGAGACCAGGATACACAGCATGTCGTTCAATGCCGTGGGGAGCTTGCTCGCCGTTAGCTCTGCACACGACACCGTCCACATATTCAAGCTCGGCCCTCGACAAGCATCGTCAGGGAGCAGCGGCAGCAACAGCGCCGGCGTTGGCACCACCGCCAAGAAAGAAAGACCATCGAGTCCGCCCGAGTCCGTCGATAGTAACAGGGACACCGAGGACGGGCGGGCAGGCGGCGACGACGACTATGATTCGTTCTTGGACGAACGCAAGAAGAGCAACAGCATGTCGTCGGTACTTCGCCGGCGGTCGTTACATTTGACGAAATCGATTTCGACGTCGGTGGGCGGGTATCTCCCTAACACGCTCACGGAGCTTTGGGAGCCCGCGCGGGATTTCGCGTTTTTGAGGCTACCAACGAGCGGGGCGCGGTGTGTGGTTGGTTTGAGTGGGTTAGTGATTCGCATTCATCCGTATCGATGGGTTTACTGATGAATGGATCCCTCCCTTCCTTTTCGTGTGCAGCACGCTTCCCCAGGTGATGGTGATCTCCTCCGAGGGCTACTTCTACGCGTACAACATCGACCTGGAGAACGGCGGGGAGTGTACGCTGATGAGACAGTATAGTCTCGTTGGCACAGAAGATTCGACGGGAATGGACTGAGTCTTGTGATTTTTTTTTTTTGCCGGAGTCGTTGTTGGCGCATGAGGTGTCGGTTTTTTTTCCCCGTTGGCTTTCAATTAGTAGCGGCTTTCTTATATTGTAGCACAGTTTTCGTTAAGACGCTTCACGTATAGGTGATGTGTGGAAGTTATACAAGCACTTTTTTTTTTTTCGGAGATCGGGAATTTGGCACGTAGTTTGGTGCTCTCCGCTCATTGTAACCATCTCCCCGAGTTTACCATTAGTATATTCACCTTTTACTCCCCCCTCCAGACTTTATGACGAAATCTTACATCAAGAGCTACAGATCAGGCGAATGTTGTCGAAGCATTTACAATCCGATCTGTTACAAAGGAAGTCTCTGAGATCAGGGTGCTGAACTGCTTGCCTTGAAAGAGACTAGATTCATGCCGGCCCATCGAACATGCAAACTATACTAAGTTACATTTACTAACCGTGGCATTTCAGATATTTACAACCCCTTCCGGTGACCGCTTTCTGAAAATTTGTATACTTTAGTAAAGAGTCCCAGTGTCATTGAATCGATTATGTAACTGGGAGGTCGATGTTTGTTTGCCCGTATTTGAAACGGAGGGCGCTGAGTAAGCGCTCACACTTTGAAAAAGATTAATTTACTTTCTTCGCTTTTTCCTTTTCCTTTTCTTTGTAGCATATATCTGCGCTCAGAAAGAAAGAGAAAAAATGTCAGGTCGGCCGCCTGGAAAACCAGACCTCTCCGGGTACAACTATGGTGCCATCTCCTCTCTCGTTCTCACCGCCGACCGCTCTGCGCTCCCACGTCGAGACAAGGAACCGGACGGCGCGCCGACATCGCTCGCGGGTCGCATCGATTCGAAAGAGATGGGCTCGCGCGTCCAACGCGCTGCCCCAAAAGACATCGAAAAAAAGAAAAAGAAAGCCGGGGACGCCGGGAGGAGACACGACACGCTCGAAAAAGCGACGTCGACGACAACGACGTCAAAGCGCCGCACCGAAGCCGCCGGTTTTGGGTTTACTGACATCATCGAGGCGACCCAGGACGTCGAAGGACTGACGTATCGTCCGCGGACGGCCGAGACGAGGGAGGTGTACGAGCTTATGCTGTCCGCCGTGCACCAGACCCTCGGCGACCAGGCTCAGGACATCGTTCGGAGCGCGACGGACACGGTATTGGAGACGCTGAAAAACGAGAACGCGAAAGACTTTGACAAGAAGAAGGAGATCGAGGAGATTCTGGGCGGGGTCCCCGCAGATACGTTTTCGCAGCTCGTTGTGCTGTCGAAGAAGATCACCGATTACGGGGCCGAGGATGAGCAGATGGTTGACCCGGACATGGAACGGAAAGATGCGGAGATCGACGAGGAAATCGGCGTCGCTGTTGTTTTTGACGAAGAGGAGCAAGACGAGGAAGACGAGGAAGGTTACGAGATTCGGGAGGAGACCGATGACGAAGAGGAGGAGGGCGAGGGTGGGGAAAAGGAAGAAGGCGAGGGAGAGGAGGATGCCGGGGCTGACGAATTCATTATCGGTGGGTCTTCCGCTGCGTCTCGGGCAGGGAATGCCAAAGCAGACAAGGACATCGTCTCTCCACACGCGATCGACGGCTTCTGGGTACAACGACAGGTGTCCGAAGTCTACTCTGATCCCGTCACGGCTGCAGACAAGGCTGCTTCGGTGCTTTCCATCCTTGGTTCCGAGTCGAGTTTGCGGGACTGCGAAAACCAGCTTATGGAGCTGTTCGAGTACCAAAGCTTCCATGTCATCACCAAATTCTTGAAGAACCGGGACGTCGTTGTCTGGTGCACGAAATTGATGCGCAGCGATGCGGATGAACGGGTGAATGTAGAGGTGGCGATGCGGGAGAAGGGCGTCGGATGGATTCTGAGGGAGCTCGCCGGTGATCGACAAGCCAAGAAAGCTCGCGACGATGCAATGGACGTCGACGTCAAAGATGTCACCGCAACAGTGCCCAAAACCGCAACTCTCACTCCCGGTTCTACCGTCCAACCCAAAAAGATGGTCGACCTCGAGAGCATGGCGTTCAGCCAGGGAGGGCATTTGATGTCGAACAAAAAATGTAAGCTCCCCGATGGGTCTTTCAAGCGTTCCCGAAAAGGTTTCGAGGAGATCCATGTCCCTGCGCCGAAGAAGCACGCTGGAAACGACAGCGAGCTGGTTCCTGTAACCAAGCTGCCCGAGTGGGCTCGGGCTGCGTTCACGGTCCCGAAGCTCAATCGTGTGCAGAGCAAGTTGTTCCCAGTTGCATTCGGCACGGATGAACCAATACTTCTCTGTGCGCCGACCGGTGCCGGAAAGGTAAGCCGATTGGTCACAATACGCACGAAGTGGTTTCTTACGGTGCTTTCACTAGACAAACGTTGCGATGTTGACGATCCTTAACGAACTGGCAAAGTACCGAGATGAAGCAACCGGCGAGTTCGCGCTCGATCAGTTCAAGATTGTCTATATTGCTCCCATGAAGGCCCTCGTGCAGGAGATGGTTGGCAATTTTATGTCCCGCCTCTCATCTACTTTCGGCATCAAAGTCGGCGAGCTGACCGGGGATTCACAAATGACGAAGCAACAGATCTCAGAGACGCAAATTATTGTGACGACGCCCGAGAAGTGGGATGTTATCACTCGCAAGAGCACGGACACGAGCTATACGAACCTCGTTCGTCTCATGATCATCGACGAAATTCATCTGTTGCACGACGAGCGTGGTCCTGTTTTGGAGAGCGTCGTCGCACGTGCTATTCGGAGGATGGAGCAAACTGGCGACTATGTTCGACTTGTTGGGCTGTCTGCTACGTTGCCCAATTACCAAGACGTCGCCACGTTCCTCCGCGTGGATGAATCGAAAGGGCTTTTCTATTTCGATGCATCCTATCGTCCGTGTGGACTCCAACAACAGTTTATCGGTGTCACGGAAAAGAAGGCTATCAAGCGATTCCAAGTCATGAATGAGGTTTGCTACGAGAAGCTCCTTGATCAAGCGGGGAAGAACCAGACACTCGTCTTTGTCCATTCTCGCAAGGAAACGGCCAAGACCGCCCGGTTCATTCGCGACCTAGCCATTGAAAAGGAGACGATCACTCAGTTTGTTCGACCCGACTCTGCTACGCGTGAGATTCTGACAGAAGAAGCGGGGAACGTCAAGGACAGCAACTTGAGGGACCTGCTTCCCTTTGGCTTCGCTATTCATCACGCGGGCATGTCGAGAGAAGATAGGACGCTTGTGGAGGAACTCTTCGCGGACGGATCCGTGCAGGTGTTGGTGTGCACGGCGACTCTGGCGTGGGGTGTCAACCTGCCCGCGCACACCGTCATTATCAAGGGGACGCAGATATACAACCCCGAAAAGGGACGATGGGTCGAGTTGTCTTCACAGGATGTTTTACAGATGCTTGGGCGTGCCGGACGACCGCAGTACGACACTTTTGGAGAAGGCATCATCATTACGAATCATTCCGAACTTCAGTACTATCTGTCGCTTATGAACCAGCAGTTGCCCATCGAGTCGCAGTTCGTGTCCAAACTGGCCGACAATTTGAATGCCGAGATTGTGCTTGGGA
>JBBPKB010000269.1:0-15570 GCA_038089035.1 Boletellus dicymbophilus
CCATGGGTGCTCTCGAAAGAGTTCTGCTTAGCTTGAGGGAGGGTCAGTCGTTGTCAGAAAGTACGATTCGAAGGCTAAGAAGAAAAGATGCGGAGTTGAGAGCAGCCACGGCCGAAGGACGGATTCCCCTCAGTGAATATCAAAGAAGAAAACAGAAAAAGACAGCAGTAAAGATACTCACACTGCAGGCAAGCGTGCTCTCGATCTCATGAAGATTTACGATGGAATAACCCTAGTGAAATTGGCAGGCAACATCAGAACCAGGTCTTGAGGAAGAAACATCGGTGATCAGGGATCTAGGCCTAGCCTCTGATATGGGACCCAACTCACCACAAAAAACTCTACCGAAAACGACAATGGAGCACTGTCCATCCAACGGAGAGCGAGATGCGTAAATTCAGTTCAGATGACCCAACTTCGCATCAAGTCCTGTGGATCCTGATGCAAAGGGTCAAAAATCAGCCAAAAGAACAGCCCAATATCATTCGAATTGATTTCAAGGATCCATTCAACGTGATATCAATACCTGCCCCACTTTACTACTTCTGTTTCGCTATGAAAGGATCTGAATAGTAACGGAATTTTTTTTTGAGCAGATATATTCGCCTTTTTATCGTTACCGATCTTGGAATCAATCTTATGTATTACCTCTGTTCTTTTTTTTTCTGTGTTACATTGAGTTGCATCCGAGTCCCTGTTTATTTCCAAAGCTTCTGAAAAATACATGTATACAGGCACAAATACTATTTCCGTCTTCGTCCTTCGAGGCAAACTGAACATCGTCATGGCATCGCTTGCTTCGCCGTTTAGGACGACTTATAAATACCTTGTGAGTATCGAAATTCCTTTGCAAATGTGTTGGCTGAACGGCCGCGTAGCAATACCTTGCACATGAACAACCGGTTATCTTCTGGTCTTGCGCCATGGGTACTGCGGGGCCTATACTCGCGTTGACAGTCCCATCAATCAGGCAGAAATATTTTGGTTATGTCCCGGCTGAGCGCGTGCCAACCACATACCCTCGTGAGCTCGCGTTCTCGATGTGTACACTCTCGCGGCTTGCTCATTTTGTATTATTTCTCAGTTCCGAAACGGCCACGGAGACCGGTTCATGGCTATGAGGATGAATAGTTTTACTTGTTTGCACCGTCATGGACCTGTAAGTGGAGGTGCGACATGGTCACTTTAGTTCTGTTACCCAGACTGCATAGAATGGCGAGAATCAGCTGTACATTGAATATTATTTCGCGCAACCTGGAATAAGATCACGTGGCTTGCGGAAGAGTAGCCTAGTATGACTGATATTCTCCTTGTTTCCCGAGATGAATGTACTCCTCGCGTGTCGTGGTTTGCGTCGGCCTGCACGGCTGTCTGCCGTGAGCCTGTCGTCGATGCTGCGACGACCCGCTGTCGTGTGTTCGCGCGCCTTCTCTGCCGACTCCGGCGACACGCTCAAGCAGAAGCCGAAAGCCAGCACACCTCTCCGACGCACCGCCGCAGCCTCTCTTCCCATCCGCTCAAATCCAACTCCAACTCGCAGCCCAATTCGCCCCGTACTGACTTTCGCGACTGCGGAACGCTACCTTCCTGGTCGTCTACGTTCTCGCCTCACTCTGGATTCCCAGAAACTCCACGACGCATGGTGGATTCCACATTGGGGCCAGGACGGCGAGATTTTCGTGTTCGGGAATGGCAGCTTCGTGTGCTGGGGCTTGAGCGAGAACGAAGCGCGTCAGTTCGCGAAAGAAGTCTTGGCTCCGTGCGAGGTCGGCTCGCTCAAAGATCCCGAGACGGAGCAGCTCGAATTCGTGACCGATCCAAACGAGTCTGTCTCTCTCACGTTCAGTTGGCGTTCTACAGGACTGTTGATCGTTTTTTTTGTTCCCCCTCCCCAGGAAAACACGCATACAAGGCGACTTGATCATCCTCGGACGCGTCGCACCCCTCCAAGATGACGCGAATGCAGCCTCCTTCTCCCCACCGAATCCGTCTCTTGACACAACGACGCTCCTCGCTCGATATGCCTACTCCCAAGCACTTTCTCGGTCCACCGCCCTCTCCGTACTCGAAGAATCCCTCGAAGCATACCTTCTCTCCGTCGCGCGACTACCCCATTCCCTCGAGAAGACCGGGAAACCAGGACTCGGCCGCGAGGCACTCATCAAGAAGCTGGGTGTCTTGATGAAGTTCCGGCAGGGGCTCAATCTCAATCGCGAGAACTTTTCTGATACCCCCGATCTATACTGGACCGAACCAGAGCTCGAGGGCTTCTTCAAATCCATGACAGCCGCTCTGGAAGTCAAGGCGCGGACGCACGCTGTCAACGAAAAGATCACCTACGCGACCGAGGTAGATATTATTTCAGCTTGTCGTCGAGCTCGTTCCAGTAATTGATCCGCATACAGGTTCAATCGACCCTCAGACAGCTGCTGACGGAGGTTTGTACCCGATCCATTCTACCTTGCCGAGGTGATGCTCAAACGTGTCCTAGTCTTCTGCTCACCGCATGGAACTAGTAATCATCGCCCTCATTGCTGTCGAAGTCATAATCGTGGGTCTTGCCGTCGCGCTTGACTTTTTTTTTTTGCACGTTTACTTAAATGAGTTTTCTAGGCGCTAATACGAGAAGGACCCGAGCTTTACAGAATGCTCTTCGGTTTACCAAAAGAAAAGGAACATGTTTCTAACAAATCCAAATCTCGCTCCGCAATATCGCTGTAATTTACACAATCTCCCGCAGCCAGCTCGCGACCAGTAATACTTATATCCCGTGATCACCACTCTTCATGATCTTGTTTAACTCTAATTACACGCAACGATACCGCAGACCCTGGTGTACCACATTACTTAAAAACCTATAGATGTAAATCCATGCAATCCAACCCCCCCCCCATCTTTCCCAAAAAAAAAGGCTAGTGACCGTTGCTTGTCCGAATGAGACTCTCAGCACAGGAGGATATTGGTGTGATGTTGCATGCGAAAGGTTTAGGAGAGCTATATAGCAGTCGAGACAAAGTAAATCAGCGACGACCGAATGGAAGGATTCACTCGACGGGATAAACTTCACTCACGTCGCAAGCCCACTCGTGAATTCCACCTTGACCTCGATTTCGTTCCCAGACGCATCGCGGGCTTTCTTGATGTGCATCGTGGCCAGTATGGTCACCATGGCAGCCCAGACATTCTGATTTGCTAAATGTTTTCCAGGGCAGGCGCGACTTCCAAAGTCATGTCGTTACTCTCCAGAATGAACCAGGGTAACATGACCTTACCGGCCAAAACCAAAAGAGTTACTAGTAGCGTCTCCTACAAGCATCCCATCAGGGGCGAGATGCCGTTCGGGTTTGAAGGCCATCGGGTCATCGAACCGCGTCTCATCATGTCCCATCGCCCTTTTCAATATAGGTCAGCCCGAACATGCCAGCCAATGAATAAAAGTACATACCAGAAGCTAGTGAGCACGATGGCACCTGTAATTAGAGACAGAATTATGTCATGGTCGGCAATTGTAATGACTGCCAACTCACCCTTGGGAACGTACATGCCCTCATATACGTCGCTATCTGCGGCCATATGCGGGAGTCCTGCGATGGCAGTTCAGCACTGACCATTTGGCGGTGCTTTGGATCAATTCCCTCACCGTTGGGTACCACGGGTATCCATCGGAGCGTCTCAAGATAGATCGCCTCTACATACGGTAGATTCGGTCGGTCTCCAAACTCTGGGAGACGGTCACCGCCAACTACCCTATGGATCTCTTCCCGAGCCTTGTCCTGTATCTCGGGATTGAGCACCATGGCGAGGAGGAATACGCGCATTGTCGAATCGCTCTGTTGAAAGGACCGTCAAGTTGGGTCAGTCAAGTGATCGTTTCGTCACCTACAGTCTCGGCGCCACCTACAGAGGCGTCAACGAATGTAATAGCAACGAGCACCGACAGTTCACTCACCCAAGAAAGCGGACGACGCTACGGCCTTCATAGCGTCTACATCCACTTCACCGTAGCCCGCCTCAAGTAACCTTCGAACGAACGACTCCCCCGCGGTCCCAGCAGCCTAATTAACAAGATGATAGCTTTCATCCTTCCACTAAATTGAAGTGTACGGTGGTAGTTACCATGCTGTCCATGACGTATTGAATGGGACCAGTCAATACTTCTTGTGCGAGCGAACGACATTCCGCAGCTTGTTTCTTGAACCTCCCCCCCGGGAACCACGTTGGAATGTGCGCCACTGGCGATCGTTCCAATAGTCAGTTCAACAAGCGCAACGCCGCGACCAACTGAACATACAGAACGGGAAAGCGATCAACAGTGCAGCCATCTCGGGCGTGAGCGCCCTCTGGAACAACGAAATGAAATGTTCGATCTTTATCACGAAAGGATCCTTTTTGGGCGCAATTTCGTATCCGTATACTACGGCCATGATGGTCGCCGTCGCATACCTGCATGTACATTTGATCAGTGATGCCGTCGCACGAGTACGCATGATAGAACGACATACGTCTTACAATGTCGAGCGTACTCCGTCGGCTCATCGAGCAAGTTTTCTGCGAGCTGGCGAGCCTTTCTTAACGCTATCGGAGTGTACTGACGTGCAGCCCCCTTGTTGAGAGCGGTATTAAATAGCTTTCGATGGAGCCTCCACTGGTTGCCGTACGGAAGGAGTCCCGAATTGAAATCCATGCCAAACCTGCGCGTGCGTGTCAACACCAATCCATCGTTGACTCACAACGAGCGACAATACATTTCGTTGGCCACAAGATAAGGTCGTTCTGAATAGATCGTCGACCGTCGATCCATCAGGTCGTGTGCGACCTTTACGCTATTGATAACGATAAAATCCATGCCCAGCATGTTAAGGTATACCAGGCCGCCTGAAAAGTTTGTCAAGGGGATAAGGACGTCCGCCGAACAATATCACGAACTTAGAGCGCACCATACTGTTTCCCCCACTTCTCATACGATAACCACGGATGCTCAGAATTGAGATTCAAGACATTTCCAATGAAAGGAAGGCCAGTTGGTCCAGGAGGCAGCGGAAGTCCACCTCTGAGTCGGTACCGCCGCCACTTATTGAGACCAAAAGCAAGGCAGAAAGCTAAAACGAGCGTGCACACCGAGCCAGATCCAGCCATGGGCGCGGTGGTAGTTACTGGCGTCACGACGCTAGCAGAAGGTAAATAACGAGTGTCCTACTTACCCCAGAGCAGGTGGGGTGGTACAGCAAATTTGGGATGGCAAGAGGAACGGAGTTCAGTATCATTATATTGCTCGTTTAAATTCTTCAGTGGCGGCGACTCGTAATATCTCCGTCGGCGGCCCTGCGAGTTCGGTCCGTCGCATCTTCTAGTAATAAGTGGGCTGTAGTACTTCACCGACTTCGAGGCCGTGACTTTTTTAAGAAAGCTTTTCTTCGAGGGGCCATTCCTAGTGTTGGGAGCGCATTGCAAACTGAAACAACTCGACCGGTGATGTTGGTCACCAAGAGTCGGCCGCGTTTGCATGAACATCACAAAAAGCCGGCGCGTAAATAAACTTTGGTTTGCCGTAGTATCTCGGCACCGTCGCAGTGTTATTTCAGAGGTTTAGACTGCATCTGGTAGGTTACAATCAGACAATGCAATGAACATGAACATACCAGAGTATTTGCCAGCTTGAACGCTGGACGTTAAACTTTGTTCCAAGCCATGGCGAGGCGGTCACTAGTCACCGGATCTCAATGCGAATTAAGGCAATAATGATCAACGTAATTATTGTTGACGTCTGCAGGTAGCTTTCGTAATCACACCTGAGTGATCATGCCAGTTACTTAGCAGGTCACTAGTGGCACCACTCATCTGCGAAGTTGTATTTGCCATCCGTTAAACTCGAAAAAAAAACATCAATTCGTCACTGTACTCGACGATATTTACACGTTCCAGATTATCTTCGTCGTACTACCACCAAAACTCATGAGTTCAGAAGTTCCTCGGCTCCTTCAAAACGGGGAGTAATGCGACAAGGGAATGGAACGGGTCGACTGTTGGTAGCACGGGTGATCAGTGACCACGAAATGAAAAGCAGGGACAACTCACCGTGCGACACCTCCAGTAAACTTCGGGAACACATCGATCTCATACCCCGCAGGGCCGATCGCCTTGCTGAACCTGAACATGGACAACATGGTCGTGGCTGCGATCCAGGCGGACGTGCTGGCAAGGTACCGCCCAGGACATATTCGGCGCCCATAGCCATAGTTCAGGCCCGATATGCCATCGTCTTGAAGTAGATTTCCGTCTGCGTCCAGGTGCCTTTCTGGTTTAAATGCTGTCGGATCTGGATACCTTCCCTCGTCCCGAGCCATGCCCCTATTACACGATAGCTGAAAATCTTCAATAACACGATGTGCAAATGCGACATACCATACATTGGGTATAATAACGGACCCTGCCAGTGGAGTTGGATGATAAGTTCACAAGACGTCGAAAACAAGACTCACCTTTAGGAATCAGTCGCTGTTCGAAAACGTCGTCCTTTGAAACCATATGTGGGATAGCTAATCGGCGAGTCGGTATCTGGCTATTTGATTGGACCATCCGGCTACGTACCCATTGGAACAAGTGAACCCCATCTCATAGTTTCCCGCAGGAGTGCGCTGATGTACTGTAAGGAAGGCACATCGTTGAAATTTGGTAGTCTGCCCCTTTCGACGACGCTATCTATAATCGCCTGCGCACGATCCTGGACTTCCGGAAACAGAATCAATGCCATTATCATTGTAGTCAACGTCGACCGTGTCTGAAATAAAGTTCGGGTATCAAGATCAAATTATACAACCAGGCGCTGAATTTACCGTATCAGTACCGGCTTTGCAGGACGAGATAGAAGGAGAATAGCGTCACTGGATGAATGGAGTGACACCCGGTTCAGATTTCGCACCTAGGAAGCTCGACGTTGCACAGTCCTTTATATCCTGTTCAAACGCTGCACGATCTTTAACTGTTATATTAGCCTCGTCCTTTAAAAGTTGCGCAACCATCGAATCGTTTTCGATACTCTTTGCCTGTGCGGTTATGCGCGGTCAGGCTGCGAACAGGAAAAGTAAATGTTTATAACACGCACCAAGCACTCCTTAACGAATTGAAAGGGGCCATCTCGGACCTTGGGAGATAATTCCTTGCATCGCTTCGCCAACAGCTGGAGCTCAGCGCCCGGAAACCATGGTGGGATGTTTACAACTAGATTTCCGTCAGCCAGAAGGCTGGATTAACTTCTTGGTCATAACCCACGTTGAGGAAAAAGATTAAGTAAAAGCGCTCTCTCAGGTGTCATAAGGATAACAATATTTATCAGTTCTTCGAGCGGCCCCACGAAAGGGTCGTCTTTCGCGATGACATCATAGCCGTACGTGACGGACATGATAACAGATGCGGCATACCTGATCAAGAGTGATTAGATACGATTATATTATGGCAATTAAGAAAGGGTATGCTCACGTTCTCATGTGATCCCCGAAGTTGACTGGAGAACACAACAGACTGTGAAGTAAATCTCGCGCCTTGTCTGTCAGAGAGTCGTGATACTTGTGAATAGTCGAACTGTTTAGGGTTTGGTGAAATATTTTCCGGTGAGATCTCCAGTGAGGATCGCTAGTAAGCAAATGCCCCGTGTTAAAATCCATGCCAAAGCTACAAATGCAACCTTTGTCAGACTGCATCGGAACCATGGACAGGAATCGTTACAGAGCAGAAGTCCGGATGACTGGACGTTCAGAATAAATTGCGGAACGCTGGTCGAGCAGGGCTCTCGCAACCCTCTCCGAGTTGATAATGATATAGGTCTGGCCCAATAGTGTACACGAAACAATTTCGCCTAGTACTCAAATTGAAGGATATTGCACCACACCTTACTCGGCGAGTACGTACCATACGACTTGCTCCATTCTCTGTAAGTCACCCATGGCTCCTCTTTATTGATCTGGAGCGCATTACCAATTAAGGGAAGCCCTTTAGGACCAGGCGGAAGAGGCAGCTGATGAGGGGTAAACTTCTTCCTAATGAAAAACGAGCCCAAGATAAGGGAAAAGGAGAGGACCGCAGCTGCGAGAGTGTACGAAGGAAGATTGAAGTGGCCCATCTTGCGGTGAAGGTCGGGCTACCATCTCAAGCTTGTTTTAAGGGGACGCCTGATGTGATGGGAAATATACATAATGGAGATTATCGCCAGTATTCAGTTGACGAGTGGCACTGCCGTAACGAAGTGAGACACAAACTTAACACTGGATAAGTGTCTCGCTTTCAATTGGTGCGATTGTATTATTTACTATTCCATGTAGAATTATCTGTGGACAGTCGTTCTCAGCATCCATACCAACAAAAACATGCAAACGGTGGTCTTCCATGGTTTGTGATAAGCCTGGAAGATCTGAGTACGATCTAGTCGCTGAACCTGTTCCAAAAAGAATGTGCCTAAATTTCGGGTGGTATAGATCATTCGAGGACATCACAACATGTTCCTGTTATGCGGGATCCGGAACAAAGCTTTCTCTCGTTCGAGAGCGTACGGGTAACGTAACGCGCCTTACCTCTGGCCATGTAACAGCATATATGAACGTGGAAAACCACCGTGTATGCCACTGCACGCGTATCCGAAACCTTCACATAAAGTACAGCACCCAAGGAATGTAATTGCAATGACTTCCACCGTAATGTCATGAGTAATATCAGTGCCTCAAGTTGAGTGCTCCGGTCTAGAGAGGATGGTGGCATTTGGACTGCAATGAGAATACGTACTATGCAGTGGAACGGTCAGCCACCAGGAGTATCCAGCTTCGGGGCAGTAGCCTAATGGCCCGAATATGGCAGTCCCGAAATCGATGGCGATGATATTTTTGGCGAAACCGTGAGATCGAAGTTTCACAAATCCAAGACAGCCTCATCACGCAGCTCAGTGTCCGCCCAAATGTAACACTCACCTGGTAGGACCAACTCGAAGGATAAAAAAAGAATGAAAAGAACAGTCGAGGAAAATTTCCGCGACTTTCCCCACCGTCTAGCATCTGTAGACCATCATCTCGAGGCGAGAAAGAAGAAAGGGCAAGCAAGGGGTGCTACATAATTTTTCCTGGATGAGAAAAAAGAAATTTAGAAAAAGAATCGCTTTCAAAGGCTGTCGATTCAAAGGACTGTCATGTCGAACGATCGTTTACAAATCACTGCGGCGTCTGAGTCGGCGACACCACCTAGTACAAACCTATGTCACGACACTCATCAAGACGACAGCTTTTACAGTTACTTATATCCCACTTCAAGCGACCTTCAAGCGAGCGGCCCCCTGCGGTCCCATGTAACAAGTTATGATGGTGACATTCGTTCTATGACGAGCTGAGTTGTCACGGTGGTACGTATCAGTCACCGGGGAGTCAATGGTCCTTGTGCGTTGTTTTTCAACCTTCACCGGGGCCGGTAATAGATTGTATGCCACAGATAATTGTTCCAACAGTCAGTGAATTACCATGCCCAACTAAGCATCATGGTATAACGGAAAAGTGACGTTAGATTAGTAACGCAACAGTCTCAGCGGGGTGAAACAGTGACTCCATGACAGGAAAGGTCGTTCATAATAACCCACAGCTGTCAGCACGATAGTACACACTTACATAGATGTGTGACAGATAGAACGACACATTCTACGGTCGCACCTTTCTTATCGAGTGCATTGACGCGCAGTTCCCTTGTTAAGAGCGACAGTAGTACTGAGCGGAGCCCGAGGTCGCCGTCATCACACAGAAGAAGGCTCGAGCTGAAATCTCATCGTCGCATTTCCGCGAGCTAGATTACATTCTGTTAGCCACGAGATAAGGTCGCTCTGAATATCGACCGTCGACCCATCGAGTCGTGTACGAACAAGATTCTTAGAATAATGACCACATACTTGGCCGACATTTACACGCTCTCGATTTTCTCCTCCATATTGCATAACGTGACCCGCTAATTCAGAAGTTCCCCAGCTCCCGGAACGGAACAGGCCGACTATTAATAGCTCCATATGTACGCAGAGGCGAGAGAGGACAACTTTAAAGAATCGACTTACCGTGAAACACCACCAAACTTCTGGAACACATCGATCTCACGCCCAGTAGAACCGATCGCCTTGCTGAACCTGAACACGGATAATATGGTTGGAGCTGCAGGCCCCCAGGACGAATTCGGCGTCCATAGCCATAGTTCAGGCCCGATATGCCACCGTCCGGAAGCAGATTCCCATCTGCGTCCAGGTGTCTTTCTGACCAGCCACTAGGACTGCTTCCAGTGGTTAACGCCATTAACACGGTGCTCACTAAGAGAAGAGCCTGCTTCGACTTCAAACGGCCATTCAATGGATAGTTTTAGTGAGGTCTAGGCTCGGGACAAGTTCATCACGCGGGGTTTCAGATCTACTGACCCTAGATTCAACCCCAAATGTAACATTCACGTAGTACGGGGGAAAAGGAGAATGAAGGTCCGAAAAGGACATGGTCTAAGCAGGGAATACGTCAGAGATTACAACGATAAAGTCATCTTCTCTTAGCTGCGGGTTCGTCGAGGAAATCTTCCGCAACTTTCCTCTTCGCCCCAAACCCAAATGCAACCTTGGTCCTCTCTCCCGTGACGGGGGTGCTACTTTGAGATGGTGTGTCCACGGCCGACGATATACGCGAGAAACCAGGCTTCGTTGGTACAGGTGATCCAGAGCCATTCGTTTGCACGACGGACGAAAAACCTGAAGGCGCGGGGCTCGCATTGGCTGAGCCGTTCGCTTGGGGAGCAGGCAACGTAATGAACCCCCCGGAGTCAAGAACTTGAGGGGCAACAGCTTTCGCGGCTTCCTTTTTCTTGCTTTTCGTCTTCTCCGTCTTCCCCTTCGATAATGGCTGAGGATCAAGGAATTCCGATGCTTGAGGGACAGCGCTAGATGCAGGTGGTTAGCATTCCTGTATGGTCTCAATACAAGTGATGAACATACCCTCTGTTACCCACAGACAACACAAAATGAGCTTGCCCGGTCTTTTCTTGCCGGATTTGAAAAGCTCTGTTCATGCTTAGGGGGGTATCACCACTGGCCATGGCCTCCTTCTTTTTCTCTTCCGTGATCTTCTTCAGACGCTTCTCAGTCTTCATCTTCCCAGACCCTTTGCCATGGAACTTGTGAGACAACGCTTTCCACGCCTCCTTGGGAGTGAGACTGCGGCCAAACTCATCGTAGTAAACGATATTGACGTCGGGCTTGTAGTTCTTAAATAGGTCCAGACCGGCACGAGCTTCCTGCTGCTCCCGAGCGCGGTTCTCGTACTCGCGGGTTGCTTGATCCTTGTTCCCACCACGGGCCTGCAACCTATCAAGTTCTCGCTGAGCCAACATACGCCGGTAGTCCGCGAGCCAGAGATCACGCTGTTGCTGGACTTTTTCGCGGTCGCCCTGGTCGGCATTTGGCTGCGCTAGCAGTCCTTGCTGACGAAGCAGAGACAGTGTGTTAGCCATACCTGAGCCGAAGGTGGGTTCATCAGATGTTGATGTTCCAACTCCTGCTCCACCGTTGCCATCTGTAGTGGCGCGCTCCTCTGCCTCGGCATCTTTGATGACTTGTTCAATCGCCTCGAGCATTTCTTCCTCATCTTCCTCTTTTACCATCACCTCACCGGCTTCCATTTCTTCAAGAGCCTCATCGCCGGGTATTGGCACATCTCGAGATGGTGACGGAGTCTTGTGGGGAGGTACTATGGAAGGCTCGACTCTTCCTGCTTTGACCGGAGCAGGGTTATAGGAGATAGCGCGGACGAATTCAGAAGTGTCATCAAACGTCAAACCAGAGTCGGCGACCTCTTCCTTTACCTCTTCCACCTTAATCGTGTCATCGGCAAGGGAAAGGTGTTCCTGAGCGCGATCTGCAGCGACTTAAGGGAAGGATAAGAGTAGGTCATACGCAAAAATAAGTTTGGACCCACTTTTACGCGCGACTTCCTCAGGGCATAACTTTTTCGTCTTGTGAATCTTAACTCTTCTTTGACGAGCGAGAGCAGCTTGTAGCTCATCGTCATCGACAAAATTGGCGTCTAACTCACGTGTCCTAGGAACGATAGGTTTATCATCCACCTCCATCTGAACCATGTCGTCGCCGCCAAGCGCCTCATCATCCGCAGGAGCCTTTCGAGAAGAGCGCTTCTTCTTGGTCTGTGACATAATACAGGATCGATAAATGCATAAATGTGGTGACATAAAGCTTACCTTTGATTTCTTGAAGCCTACATCTCCTTCACGTAGATAGTCATGTGTTTCCAAATTTTCTACGACGTATATTAGGACAGAAGTAATGATGAAATTCGACTCACTTGTATAATCTATTGACAACAAAGCGCGATTTACCGGAACTATAGTCTCCTCTGATTCAGGTCGCTCGACTGCAGCAGACTTAACTGAGCTGCCCAACCGGAAGCCCTGCAAAGCACACGTACAGCGTATACCCAAGATCAAAGCCAGTGTGACTTACAGTTTCATGCGGACCCTCTAAGACTTCGTCATATTTTGCCAAAACGGAGCGTTTCATGCCCTGCTTTCCTTCTTCAAACTCTTCATCATCGTAGCCAGTATAATCACGGCGCTTAATTTTGAGCTCTTTGTTTTTCTCAGTGCGCTCCGCCTCAGCCATTTCTACATTTTGTAGCTCGTCCTCTGGAGATGTATATATGAGAAAGAGTAAAATACCAGAGAGGGGAAACTACCTTCGTTATCGAGGATGCGACTGTCTTTCAACGTGAGTATGCGGGCGTCACCTTCTGTTAGATCGTCGAAGTCGTGGCTAACCTTGAGCCCTTCGAGATCCCCTGGAATGGAGAATAAGAAATAGAACGGATCATAGTAAACGGAGGAGACGCACTCTCGGTGTATTCATCTGCTTGAAACATTTTGTCCATATTCTCGAGCTCCAAGTGCCGCTTGCGCGCGAGCTCCTTCTCGCGCTTCTTTGCTCGTTTTATCCATTTGAGGGTATCCTCTGCTTCGCCACCAGGATCACCGAGAGTTGCACCGGTCAGGGAGGTGTTGAGCTCTCGTCGATTCCTCACCCTGGGCGGGGAGAGTGCTTGAGCAAGAAAGTGGGGCGATGACTGGCATGTACTCACTTGGCAATTTTGTCATATATTATCCTGGAAGAGAAGAAAGAAAATCAGAAAAACGACCTCTCAGCTGCAAGGAAGGTGGAATTACTTTGACTCGCGTTCCTTGGCCTCATGGTCGCGATGGCGGGTGTAATTGTCTTCTGCTCGCTTATCCGCATCGTTTTCCGGCTCGGCGTCTTCAGAGAGCGGTTTGAGACCGAGGGAGATGCGGATTTTGTTGGTCTCTTCGAGGGAGATACTCTCTTCCATCGACATGGTGGGCGCTGGTGAGATGGAACCGATTAGTCAGCAGATACCTGCCCGTCGAGACAATCCAGCACATCTTTTATTTCCTCAGTCCCCTCGAAATCACATGGCCGAGACGGGAAGACTTCTTCTCATGACATCTGTGATCATGGTAATTTTGGTCTGGACAACCCGGTTGCAAAGCAATTCTGCGAAATAACTCAGTGACGCTCTCTGGAGAGAATTGTACGCCAACGCTCGCACCCTACTTCCACCCGGCCCATTCCATTTTCAATCAACTCAATATCTTGAACACACTCTCGTGCAATCGGAACTCGTTTCCATTAATTGGACATCTCAGCCATTCAATGCCCGTTCATGCACTTCCGGCTGTTGGACCCGAAGAGACGGGAGAGAATGTCCTGAGTGGACAGCTGTTTTTGGGCGGTGGTGTATATTTCTTGAAGGGACGATTGTCAAGTGTCATGACATTGATACCGACACCTATTGGTCTGTTTACGATGGTACAGCTCATCCCCAATTCAGCTTCACGTTGGTGTATCTATTATCGGATAGCTACATTGAATACAACTTCGTGTAAGGAAATTTCCTCTATCTGGCTAACAGACTGATTCACCGCCCTGCAGAATGCTGCTCGAATTCCATGTTACCGATAACGGCTTATCGGAACCTGTGGTTCTGGATCTAAAGTTAACACTAAGCTGGAATTTGATAACGAATAGTCCTGAATATCACAGCTCGACACCTTTTTTTAGTTCTCGTACAATGGATCCTCCACCATTCGTGCGTGGTATTTGACCTGCGTGCGCACCGTTTATACGTGTTACCCGCATTTCAGAGTGATTTCCTGGTGCGTGATTGAGGGATTTTTATACTACAGATACTCAAAATTCTCTTCGTGGCACGAACCGATTACGCAAGTATTTAATGCACCTGCCGGTACGGAACTACAGGCGGGTCGAATGATACCAACGAGCACGCATCTCCTTGTTATTTGTTATTACGGTGATCTTCTACCAGTACTTATCCAGGCATTTATTACCCCGGGCTCGCCGAATACTTGCGATGAAACTGGCGTAGGTGAACTTCGCCTTACTCATCAAGCGACTATTTATGTCAAATCCACGTTCTTCTCCCTCCTTCGCAATTCTATCGCTGATCCTGCCACCGGATACGTTAACATCTGAGACCTGCCAAATATCGTATCTTGATCTTACGTTGCCTAAGCCTCGTGCAGAAATCGATGTTTTACCGATGAACGTTCGCACTAGGCTTTTTGAGAACGACGAGTGCGATTGCAACTTTGAACGATACACTGCCTCTGACAAGGGGCATGTTCGCGTATTACTATTCTTAGGACTGGGGGTCCGTACGAATTCGATCACGTGCTTAAATTTTTAGTGGGGATGCATCGCGGCCCTGTATTTGACGGTGTTAGGGGACCGCTTCACTGGCTTCAGGATAACGAAACGGCGGCGGACACGCTCAACCTTGTTTAGACTGGCCCTGACGTAAGGTTCTACACCCATCTGGATCCCAGGGACTAATAGTAATGGATAGTTCAAACAAGTAATGTGGCTGCATGTATGTAAGCCGAACTCAGGATCCCTGCTACACTGACATGCGCAGTAGCGGGCGATGGAAGTACCGATGAACCTAATTCATGGGTGGGGGGTCCGGTCCATTCGCCATATTAGGACAGACTTAATTCAATGTCCATATGTTACCGCCAGGGATTTGCTTCAATCGCTGTGCCATGGAAATATGTAACTCCAGTGTACATGAGACGCTGTTACGACCAGCTTGATTGTCAGGCTTCAAAGCATTTCCGGGGTATAACTCATTATGCATACGATTCGCTCTGAGGAGTATTTATCCTACGTTTCATTTCTATTCTTGGAACACACCCTTGTCCATTCAAAATTTGTTTTCAAGGACTGGATATCGCAGCTATTTAACCTGCGTGTGGGCATCCATGCCTATTGGAACCTTTTTTATTTATTTAGAAAATGTCAAATGGACTGTTGTTTTCAAGCGATGGTGTATGTTCCTTGAAGAAAAGGTTATCTGGTGTGATGATATTGATACCAGTAGCTTCTTTTCTCTTTATGATCATGCAGCTCATCTCCATTTCGATTTCACGGTGAACACTGACACTGGTTCATTGTTCCGTACTAGAATATTGCTCGAG
>JBBPKB010000270.1:0-15569 GCA_038089035.1 Boletellus dicymbophilus
GACTTGGTTCGCGATATTCTCCTCTTCGTCGACAGCATCAGCCAACGAATCATCAATATCAAATTTGTCATCTTCCTCTTCCTCCTCCTCCTCCCCCCCCTCTTCCTCTTCGTTCCTTTCCATCTCCTCTTCAAGTAGTTCGGAGGAAAGTGGACCGTCTGTACTGGAACTAAAAGCCGCTCTCCGACGGCTAGCCTTGACCGGTGCTTCTTCCTCTACGACGACAAACGATTTTTGCCTCTGGCGTTCGTTCCATTTAAGCGTACGAGAAATCGAGTGGAACCAGTCCGTAGACTGCTTGTCTGCGCATACAGTGGGGAACGGGTATTTTGAGGCAGTGATTTTGATATGGTCTCCTTCTATTACCGAAATTCAGCGAAACACCGGACAATATCGCATAAATTTCAACTCACGCTTCAGCTCCACCCGACCTCGGCCATCAAATGACGCCCATGCAGTACTGCGAGAATTGTACGGTACGCAAATTCTGAGTTCCATGCTATCAGGAAGGAGCATCGGGCGGAAGGAAAGCGTGTGAGGACAAATGGGGCTGATGAGAATAGCGGGAATCTCTGGATGGACGAGAGAACCACCGGCAGAAAGCTTCTCGCAGGATTAGTATTTTCGAACGGAATATTTAGAACTGATCTTACCGAATATGCAGTCGAACCTGTTGGCGTGGCTACGCACAAACCATCCGCTTGTACGGTGGTCATGTGATGTTCATCACCTGTGCCACCAAAGTCGATATGAAATACATGAAACAAAAAAAAACGTATGCGCACGCACCAAAAAGTTCTAACAAGCTGACGTAGGGGCTTGGTCCCCGATCTACAACGAGGTCATTCAAGACCTCAAATGTCTCCACGGGGCGAGTGGTAAAGCACATGATTTCCCTGTCCTTGGTGCATTTACCACCGTCGGGTAAGACACCGCCTGACCAGCCGCCCTCGAGTGCTTCCCAGCCATCCTTCCTAAGATCTTTCATCATAATCTCACCGGTCTCGCCCTTCTTGACCGCTTTTCGGCGCTTGCCCTTGTCGAATACCGCACGATACACGGTGCAAGTGAATCGCATGCGAAGGTTCACCCGAATGCCCGCATCAATGGCAGAATCCACTACTGCCTGATGATCCGCAAAGTCGAAGTTGGTAAGGAAACCCAGGGAGCCCAGTGCAAACGGCAGGACAGGTGGAACAATGCGCTGGAACAACCACGAAGTAAAAAGTACAGTCCCGTCACCCCCCAGCTACAATTATGTTAGATATTTGCAACGCGACACCACATGAATACCTACCGTAACGACGAAATCGAAAAGATGTGGGCTGTGACTGCACATTTCACTGGTCCAATACCGGAGTTGTCCCTCGTGCATATGAGGGTCGTCTTGAGAGTTAAAGGACGACATTGAGGAGAGCGAATTACTGCTTGACCTCCTGCTGGGAAATGGTTCGTATAGTTCCGGGTGGTCGCGTTTAATGCCGGCTGCATCGAAGCGTCTAGAATGTCGTAGCTGGTGATCTACATAACTATGCACATGTATGAGGGCGTGGTACGGACCATTAATGTGTTACTCACACGATAAGGCCACGGCGACCGTGGCGTGGCTTGAGCATGAGGTAGAGCGCGAGCTCGCGAGTCAACTTAATGAGCCTGTTGTCCCGAGCCTTGGTCACGATGAGGACACTCTGAATGTTTGCACGTATCCTCGCGCGGCCTGTACATAATGAGCCAGCGACACCGGGTCAAGCAAAAAATAACACACCCAGCTGCTTGCTCATCTCGCGCACACCAACGGCAGTCTCCGCAAGCTGTCTCGTCAAGCTACCGCTGTTGGGGTCATCATCACTTCCGGACAGCATGTGTGTGGCATCCCTGTAAGGGAAGTCTACCGGGGTAGAGACTGCGGAGGTGGTGCCATGGCGCGGTCGGTGAGGCTGGAGGGACTTGGCAACACCGACGTCGACGCCAAGGACTTCACCCTCCTTTGCGCGCAGCCAGTCCTGGAGGGACGCACCCTTGTCGAGATGGGAGTGCACGAAGCACGGCGATCTGTTTGGCAGATGAGAGGAATCCATCGGCAAGGGTATCGAGTCGAAGCTCGAGGGAGAACTGGAGATAAAGGCTGGAACAGGGCTCGAATCGGCAAGCTGATGCGTACTACTCATGCCGTCGGCTATCATCGGTGATGCCGTGTGGCCATCTGCCCCAACCTTATTACCAACCATAAGAGCAGGTGACCCAGGCCGCCGCTCGACGACGATGTCGTGGTCCCAGGTTATGTTGGTCTGCAAGGAAGGCAGTGACGACGCAACGGACGGCCTACTGCCTCGTCTCGACAGCGGGGGCTGGACGGCGTCCATTGACAAGTCCATGTCTCGGTCGTGGTCCGAGTACGAGTTCGTGCGGGATATGCTGGGCGAGGTGGGTGGCGTGAAAAAAACCTCCAAATCAGGCACTGTCGCAGACATCTTTCAGGCCGATACTTGCTATTGGCGTCTGGTGAGAGGGCCTCAAGGAGGGGGTTGACCGTACCGGCGGTCCTTTTACCCCTTCTCGTTGCGGTGGGTCTCAGCTTTATACTCAACTCAAATAGTCACCCTGGTGACACGAATCGGGGTATGTGCTGTACATGAAGATTGTATCTTGTCGACGATGTGCTGTCTCCAGGCCTCGAGTTGATCACAAGGAACACATTGTAGCCCCGCTCGGACATCTCACGGGTCTCCTCTGTGCTTCTTACTCACATCTCGATGCCACACAACGTTAAAGGAGCCTCCGCAGGGCCACGATTCCATTCTGCCGGTAGACGTACGATTCATCCGCAGCGCCTTCTTCGATCAAGGGCAGGTGGAAACTTGATTACATTCGTGATCCCAGTGCGTCGCAGCTCGCCCACAGCCCAGCACCCTCTTCAGTGCGTCCGCGCTGTCCAGTACCGATGCAGTGGCACTGTGTCGGATTGGTATTCTTGATTTCCCTGCAATGCGAACATTTACACATCCCGGCTTTCGGATGGCAGTGCGATACTTATGCTATGCTTAATTACTGATGGAGATGGGCCATGCAACGGTCTGGAAGCTTGTCGTCTTGGTGCCGCTCCGCGATGTGGTTGTATTCACGTTTGAGGATGTATATCACCTTCCGTTTTCGTGCGATATGATATTCTTCACACTGTATGTTGCTGGGGCGGCGCATCAGTATCACCATCAAGTCCAGGTTTGCACTCTGATCCTGATCCTGTATATGTAGCTGAACTCCTGAGTTGATGAAGCTTTTAATGTGATTCTTTCCGTCCACGTGTTATGTTATCCAGCACGAAGCAGGTCATCGCCATATTCCAACGCTGTGGCAAGTATATTCCTACGGCACGTCCATTTTCCGAACGCAGATCGACAAAAACTTTCCCCCTCAGAAGAAAACCGTATCGCGCAATACGAACATTTCGAGATCCCTGTAGTCCGACCTATCTTTCGCGACAGTCCAGAGCCATACACCCAACCCCGGAAGAGTAATATCTTTGATCCACTTTTGATCGTCTGACAAGCTATTTTCGTCTAATTGGTGTGCATATTCGACGATTTTCTCGCATGCATCCACAGCAGCGGCGCGTAACGTATAGGCTTGGTCTGTCGACAGCACAGGTCCTTCTTTTGGTGGTGCTTTTTTTGGCTCTGCTGACACAGCGGTGCCTTCGTGCTTGGGAATATTGAGGAGAGTGCTGACATGAGTGTCGTTCGCAGCTACGGGGAATATACTCCGCAGCGCCACGTCTTTCGTCCGAGAAAGGTCAAGTACTCCCAGATGGACTAGCAGGGAGGGAAGGACGTTGTCTGAGAATACCGGTACTTTGGTGGTGTCCGGTAGGGAAAATGGAGGTAGGGAAGACGACCCAAAACGCACAGTTAACCCGTGGATAAGGAAGAGGGCCTTCTTGAAACAATATACGGCTATTTCCAGTCGACTGACGTCAAGTACTACACTTTAGGGACCAAGATGAAAAACTGACGTAGTCCGTCCACAACTGCCATGTCTCGAAATGCAGGGAAAGCACACACGAGCTGTAAAAATGTGATTTGATCTTAGTTTGTCCAATATAAGGAGCACGAAGGACCCTACGTCACTGAGAATGTCGTCCGCAGTGACATCACGTCCTCCGTCGCGTTTTGATGTCAGGCTTCGCAAGACAAATGACCCCAGGTCTGGCACACCGGAACGCTCCAATATCTCCCCCGTCTCATTTAACGTTGTGCTGATCAGCTTGACAAGATCGTAGAGAGGCCCACCAAGCTCGCCGACCGTTACGCCTGGTAATGTTTCGTGAGATCGTTCGACGTATACCTTGACAGACATGAGTTCCGCAATTTGCTGTGGTGTGACCGTCCTCATTCCAGGGGCAGCGAGCAAATCACCCTGGCCAGTGGCAGAGGACAGGTACATGCCGAACACAAGCGCTCTTATGTTGTCCCATGCACCACGACCGGTTTGCTCGTGAAGAGGTACACGATAGCCCGAGGCGAAACTAAGGAGACAAAGGACGGAGAGGAAGTTCAATTCGGCGAGGGTCGAGGGAAATTTGAGCGGGAAATGTAGCCCATGGTTGGCCGAAGCACGCTTGAAGGTATGGAGAAACGAGGGGGAAAACACCAGACGCTTCACGGCATCGTCGGGCACCTGAGTTTGGGGGGTAAGATACATTGCTATTCTAGCGAGCGAGCGACTGCGGTTTAGATCAGAGCGCATCAGCTCTATATTGGCGGCGACACTCGCCGCGTCGTGACAGTTGTGATATATGGTATATAACGCATTAACCCGCCAATGTGGCCGTAAGTTGCTCACCTGAATATTTTGGGCTTGCCGAAGATCTCTGCACGACTCTTTGATTGCATCTAGATAGCCACTCGGGAAAGGTGGTGCAAGATTTTGAGTAGTCATGATAGCTCGAACGATGAAGTGTCTGACAGGGTTTCATCCAAGGGTCCAAATCTGACTACAGGTCTTATCACTCGCGGGGAAAATCACAGACACGTGTCTTTCCTCGAGGAAAACTGGGCAATACCACTTCAAATGGTGGACTGTGGGGATATGGTAGTGTAATAGGAGTGGTAGCAAGGATCGACGATGAGATAGCAGGACTCGAGATCATGGATAGTAAGGGACCCGGAGTCTAACATGCCGATCGATCAGCAAACATTTCCCGCGTACTAAAGATTTGCTGCGCTGCACGATTATCCACCCTGTGTGTCAAGCAGATTCAGTCGTCCAAATGACTCCAATGTACTGGCAGCAGGTAAGATTCCAAATCTAATCTAATCTTCTGACCCACTTCAACACGTGATCGTGTGCTCAGATTGTATCACGGTATGGTACAGTACTACTAACCTTCGCAGTCATGAACTTCCTGTTCCAATGTTTGATCCGTTCTAGAGTCCAAGTTTATACTGGACGCAGCTTTCATTCGAGCACTCCGTTCGCCCATGAAGGTTAATATTTTGTTTGCGGACCGGGTCGGTAACTTTCAACTTGTTTGTGCTAATTTTCCGTTCAGGAATTCGGGGACAGCTCCTCGCTGGAGTAAAACAGGCCATGAAGGTACGCACGCGATTATCTAGTTCCCTGCTGTATCGTTGTGACGCGTCCCGGCATCTCGCATGCAAGTAGAACAAAGACCAGGTATCATCCAGGACTTTGAGGGTGCGTTGTCCTATGACAATCCTACGGTCCAGGCACCTAAATTGCCACCTACAGTCCGTACTCTCCGAAGTATACAATCTAGACAAGTCATCTGGCTCTGAAGTTTCATCTTCTGCGGTAGTCAGTGTCCTGCGCAAGGCGGTCCTTCGGCGGGTTTGTTTTTTGCTTGAGCGTGTCTGGAAATGTTGTTCACGTAACTTCAGACCGAGTCTGCTTCTCAATTCATGAAAGGAAAACGACCCGACCTTGTGGAAAAGGAGACTCGGGAAGCAGAAATCATTTCTGCATTCCTGCCGCCCATGCTTTCGGAAGCGGAAATTGACAAGGTTCTTAAAGAGGTTGCTTTGACTTGCCCACGAGACGGTAGTCCGAAGAAAGCTCTAGGATTAATATTCAAGTCATTCTACTCCAAGGTCGATAAAGTAAACGTGGATCCGGACTTGGTGAAAAGTAGAGCGGGGGCGTTGTTGAATGTTTGAATTCAACAATCACTGCTGTTTACGATCACGCCTATGCTTACGAGGCTACCATAGAACTATTACATATGCCCGGAGAACTCGGCTGTTCGCATCACAGACGATCCTATGACGTTCTCTCGGATCGCTTGGTCGATGATTCAGGCCCAGCAGCCCCCGGCTGAGTGCCTCCATCGGCTGAAAGAACGAATTAAATTAACGAATGGTCTGTTCTAAAGTAAAACAAACATACATTGAGCATCGTTAATTGGGCGCTCTGGTGGTGCTATAGGGAAAGACGGAGGAAAAGTACTCCTCGCCCTGATGAGATCTTCCATACAGCGGGTAATCGTATCCGATACGCCTTGCAAGATTCGTATCCGTTCGTCGATTGCTTCTCGTGTATTTCGGTCTAGGAGTGCTAATTGAGTGTCTGTTACATGACTATAGTTTCGATCGCGTGACAGTGAACTAGCTTGATGGTTGGGAAAGGGTGAGTTTGAGCTAGGTACTGGCGGAGGAATGATAGCAGAGGTAGGTGGATGTAGCTGCGAAGGTGCTGCATGCAAAGCTTCGGTCACTTGGCTGTTATCTAGCGGAATCAAGGACGGAACGCTCCATGTTGACGTGTCGTTGGAGCTCGAAGCAACAGGCGCATTTTCAGGACGCGACGGAACATTGGTGGGAGTAGTTGAGTGGCCATCAAGGCGTCTAAATGCCGCTTGTGCGGCGGCCTCACTGGGTGTCTGAGATGCATTCTGAGATCGTAGTTGTGATGTGGTTGCTCGGCTGCTTCCGCCAGTAGATGATCCCTGAGTATCTCTTTGATTAAGCCACCGCTGGTCAAAATTCCATGGACGCCAGTCCTGATTAGGCCCCACAAAACCAGTGAACGGGGGTACAGGCTGGGGAGATTGGGGTACTTGCACTTGGCCATTGGGCGGCTGACCCTGGTATTGAATATTGTATTGAATGACAACACCTGGGGCTGGCCCGGGGGACCAACCCTGAGTCCCCGCGTTCTGTGGACCTTGAGCTTGATGCTGCTGTCCAGGAACCGCCTGGGGTGGCTGAGCCGCATTACGCGCGAATATACCTAAAACTCGAGCAAGGGCGTCATTTTCGGGTTGTTGCTGAATCCCAGCCTGATGAAACCCAAAAAAGTTTGGAGGTTGACGCGCTCCAGCCTGCGGTTGCGCCCGCGCAGCTTGTGGCTGACGTTGCTGGTTATGTGGAGGATTGTCCAGTACACTCTGTCGGCTGCAAAACCATCAATATCGGCTAAGGAATTACCGATGGATCACAAGAGCATACCATGTTGGGCAGCTCTGTTGGCGTTCGAGCCAAGATCGCAAACAGTAGAAATGAAAAATGTGTCCACAAGGTAGCTTCTTTGGAGACATGTTTGGTCCATCAGGTGTTCCTGTTTGCGTGCCTCCAGGCCTTCCTTGATGAAACATCTCTTCACGGCAAATGATACATGTGCGATCCGTCATGGCCGACATCTCTTGCTCACTTACGTCTGGATACCGCTCATCCATATTGCGCGTCGCTGCGCGGTATCGGATCAGAGCGCGAAGCCTTGTAACAAACGAGCGACCGGTAAGATAAACATCCCTGATGATGTTTAATGGCAATCCATAAAGTGCCACGATAAAGAAGAAGAACAAAAGATATGTTATGAGCTTGAAGAAATCTGAGTTGATCAACTAAGCGATAAGACAAGGAAACAGGAAGCAAACTTAAACGTACCAGTGGCCAGTTCGACGTAGAAGATCCACATGCTCTTGTTTTGCCAAGGAGGGGCATTCTCCCCACCTCTCTGTCGGGCACGGCGAAGATCAACGACACAGATCAGATACTTGGCTATAATGTTCACAGCAGTAGCCAAGAGAATAGCGTACTGTGGATATATTGATAAGAAATTTGCTGCAAAATTAAGCATGCTCACTTCATTCGCAAACATCATCATCCCACCAACACCATTTTTGGTTGTACTGTCAACGGCGTATGCAAACATGAATAAATCAATGAACCAAAGAATGGTGAACAAGCTGGTCATCCGAATATGAAATAATACTGGTGGTCCAGGATACGGACGCTGATCCATCTACGACGAAATGATTGTCGGAAACGGGTTTGCGCGGGAGGGGCAAACAACGCACCCATTCGATGCGGTCGGAAGCAATCCAGTGGAAGGATTTGACTAAAAGCAAGAACCCGAACATGAGAAGGAAAGGGATGTCGAAATCATCGCGGAAAATGGTGAATGCGAGGAGAGACTCGGTCACAAAGAACCATAGACGGTCATAAAGTCGCTGGGTCAATCATAAGACACGTTATATCTATTGATATGACATACCTCGACTTCCTGGGGCCGAAGGGGACCAAAGAATATGCGCTGGGCGCATTGGGCGCACAAGAGTGCGACCAAGAGCCCGAAGTTGGCAAGGATCTGGGAAGACTGAGATGGGAAGAAACTGTAAGCTAGAGACAAAGACTGACCAAGACACTCGGATTGCTTTTGGAGAGGTGGATAGCAAGAGAGTAGAAATTGCTATGCCTCCTGAGGGCACTCGCAATCGTGGCGGAGACGGCAACAGAGGATATTGTGGCATAGAGAAGCAGCTTGTGCGAGTTCAGGGAAGTAAAGAATCTATTTTCTCTTGCCCGGAGTGCGTCGTTCCATGGCATGGCGGACTGTCGAACACGTCGCCGGACGTAGACGTGTCAAGTGATGCGGTTCTCACGCTTACCGAGCGTCTAAATCGTAAGGCTTCGTGCGTCAAACAGACTTGTTGTCGATTCTGTTTTTCTATCTGGATGAACTCACGTGTCGGCCCACAGTCAGTTAATCGTTCCGTGGTAAGTACTCGGACTGAGGTCAGTCCTGTAATGCTCAAAGTGAAATGATGACCCGACCAAAGAGTGGGATACTATAATCTATCACGCAGTTGGGTTGTCTTACGGGGTAATAACACCAGAGGAGACCTTTTCCTTGGCACATAATGCTGGGTTTCTGAAACTCGGCATCACAGCTCACACTTTTTGAAAAGGTCATATCCGCAAGCACAACATGAAACTGACTTCCACTGACTATTTTCTATTTTCCGCGTCAGATCCAGCTTCGAATCTATTAAATGCGTTATTCCAGTAATGCTATTCCCTACTGGAGATTTTTCGGAACCTATCATTAAAGTGCAACGTTGGGGATGTGTTGTAATGAGAGAGACAAATAGAATAATGGCTTTCGGCAATGGCCGCGCGGTGCCACAGACGCGTCAATGCTCCGGCGCGCCTCACTAAAGTAACTTCATCCTGAAACAAGTGAAAGACGCGTATTTTACCGTTCTACGATTATCATGCCCTCGACCTCTCAATCTCCCGTTGTCGGAGAGAAACGAAAGCTGCCGTTGGATCAGACTAGTCGCAAGAGGCTTGTACTCGAAAGCCCCAATGGGCACAACGCAGCCAATACAAATCCCAAAGAAGAGTACTGGATGATTCAATGGTGTGGTGATCGCTGAGTTATAATGATTTTACGCCTGTCTGATCCTATGGTCAATAGGCGGATGCCTCAGTACAAGAAACACAAGACTTGGGACGGTGACGCGGTTCTAGTCCTAAACGGAACAAAAGGAAATCTTTACGATCTTGAAGGAAAATTGTATGCGGCATTCTTCCTCGGTGCCACAGCATCTGGCTGAACTTACAACCCGCAGCATTGGTGCCGGTTCTCTGAGTGTTTCTCCTATAGAGGAAGGCGGAGAGTACGAATTTGGTGGGAGAGAGGTTGGGATTGACCATTCCATTTCAAGGGAGGACTATATGTCCGGGAAATGTTTCGGACGTGGCTTCAAGGTGGCCTCAACCGCCTCCGCCACTTCCACTTCCACTCTACATAAACAACATGTTCCTTTGAAGCCTTACAGGACACCCACGAGAAAGGTCGTGGACCTCCAGCCCATTAATCTGATCTCCGGTCTACCCGAAGCAGCCTTACGGGAGTCTCAAGAATCGAGGTCATATTGGACGGCAAACTGGTATGTATATACTGTAATATGGTTAGATAATCCCATTTGCGATTGTGTCCTAGGCGTCGTCCTCAAGCCAGGAAGCACAAGACGTGGGATGGTGATGTGTTTGTCCAGCAGATCGGAAATCAGTTAACCGTGATTTCTGAGAAGGGTAAAATGTTCGGATTTGACTTGCCACTGTTTTTCGCTTTGGACATATTCATAAAATTACAGAATTGGACGTAGGGACTGGGATGGTCTCCCGCTCCAGAGCGGATACCGTTTTTATGCTGGAAACAAGGAAGTTTCGCTGGATTCACTTATCTCATTAACTCAGATACCTTCGATTATTGGTGTCGAAGAGGAGACAAGCGATCCTGAAGATCGTAGATGGGAAAGTTCGTCGGCAACCCCTGCAGTCACTAAACAAGACCGTTCGTCCAAGGAGAATTTTCCCCAGGCAACAATCTCGAAGAACTTCATTCCGCCCGCCTCGTTCTACAGTCAGCTTCCTAAGAAGCAGCCCACTGGTCCTTTGTTAGCATTCTGCAATGTGGAAGAACCTGCGCTAATTATAAGCTTAGGCATGATCCGGATGTCGACGGTGCAGTGGTTATGAAGGCACCGACTAATGAGCACGCGGAGAAACTGAACAAAAGGTATCATAATCCATGTAGATTTTTTACCAGACTTGACGCGTCTATACCAGGGACCTGGCCATCGTCTCAGTCGTGCTCGACCCCATCATTGCGAAGCATCTACGACCTCATCAGATTGAAGGTAGTTTTTTTTTGGACCAAAAGACCATATTCTTACTCACGTTTAGGGGTGTGTTTCCTGTATGAGTGTGTCATGGGTTTAAGGAAGCACGAAGGTCAGGGTTGTATCCTCGCAGATGAAATGTACGTGTCCTATTGTGGCACATGCGAAACATTGATTTTCTTTTTGGTACCAGGGGTCTTGGGAAAACATTGCAGGCATGCGTTGCATTCCTTTCAGTGTTCGTAACTAACTAGATATAGACTATCGCACTGGTTTGGACGCTACTCAGTAAGGCGGGATAAAGAACAATTTATCAGCTATCTGACGACAACACAGAACAAAACCCCTATGGTGGTAGAGCGGGCGTCATTGGAAAGGCGCTGATCGTCTGCCCAGTATCACTGATCAATGTAAGCTGGGGCTTGAAATTTAATAATACACGCTGAATCTCCTTCCAAGAATTGGCGTGTCGAGTTCCGCAAGTGGTGAGTCTCAAATGGGTAAGGCTACTCAATGCCGACCACATTTTACAAACCAGGTTGGGTCGCGACCGCATCGGTGTCTTGGCCGGCGACAAGGATAAATCTCAAATCAAACAGTTCTTGAACTCGTATGTAAAGTATATTGTATTCGTTGAATTTTTATGAGGGTTTTTCTCTAGACGAGCTCATCAGGTCCTTGTAATCGGTTACGAAAAATTGAGGAGTGTTATGTGAGTGGTGGTAATTACTCGACATGTTCATTGGTTAAATATGCCAGTAGAGGCGACCTTGCATATTGCAAGTGAGTAAACAAGGCTTTCCTGCACCATACATCTAAGCTCTCGACTAGTCCTCCAATTGGGCTTATAGTATGCGACGAAGGTATGTGAGATTTTTGTTTGCAGGCCCACCTGTTTAGCTTAAAGCCCAAAAGGACATAGATTGAAATCAGCAAATAACAAAACATCTACAATGTTCAAAGCGCTTCGCACTCCCAGAAGAATAATCCTTTCTGGGACGCCCATTCAGAATGATTTGAGTGAGTTTCATGCGATGGTATGTCACTTATAGCAAAGTGGCCACTGGCTTCACTTCACACAAACATTTAGGCTGACTTTTGCAACCCTGGATTACTTGGTAATCGCATATTCCGTTCAACTGCTGGGTTTGCTGACTCTAACCCAGACGACTACAATACATTTCGGCGGGTGTACGAGGTTCCCATTTTGAAGAGCAGGGCACCAGGTTGCACTGCGAAGGAACTCGAGACAGGAGAAGCACGGTCGGCTCAGGTATGTTAACTGCTCTGGCTTCGTCGACTGATCCTAGTTCTTGTGGTCAGTTGTCTGCCATCGCGAAAAGCTTTGTACTGCGACGTGAGGCGACGATTCTGAAGAATTACCTGCCACCCAAACGTTAGCATCTACAGTCTCATCTCATGCTGTACTGACGTGTGTCGCAGATGAATATGTAGTGTTCGTGACTCCATCAAAGTTGCAACTCTCCATGTTTGCCACAATCCTCAAGCCGGAGAAACTCGATACTTTAATTGAGGGATCGACTGCTGAATCGCTTGCTCTCATTGGAATGCTAACAAAAGTCAGCAATAGCCCAGTTTTACTGAAGGCTCAGCTCGATAAAGCCAGGTCGTCTAAAGGGGAACCCAAGATACGCCCAGGCATTCTGGAAGCTGTGGGCCTCCTTCCGGAACGAGCTCAGATTGAAGATTTTTCTCTTAGCGGTACACGTATTCTTGACTTACTAAGTGCAAAATATTGACACGCGCACTGAAGGTAAACTAACTGCTCTGGAAAATCTTCTTGCAACGCTTCGACAGGTGTGTATGATAGATGTACGTTTGGCCAAGAGTTAAACAGCAAACAGTACACGGAAGAGAAATGTGTTTTGGTGTCTCATTATACATCAACTCTCAACGTTTTGGAAGCCTTCTGCAAGAAACGGTGCTACACCTACTTGCGTTTGGATGGGTGAGTGCCAAAGTTGGGCCCGGTGTTAAAGACCTTGGTATATTATGATTTCAGGCAGACACCGGCTGCAAAGAGACAAGAATATGTTAATGTCTTCAACAAGTCTTCTCAGCAAAGCCACTGTTCGTTTTCCTTTGTGATGAGTGATGTTCACCCTTAACGTTACCCGTAGTCTTGTTCCTGCTAAGTTCTAAGGCGGGTGGTGTTGGACTTAATCTTATCGGTGCTTCACGCCTATGCCTCATTGACTCTGATTGGAATCCAAGGTTTGTTGGCTCTTGTTAGCTTTTGGAACGAGTTTCAAGTTTCCTTTCAGCCATGACCTTCAATCAATGGCACGGATACATCGGTCTGTTGACTCGTGTCAGTCCTCTAATTTCAATACTCAATTTACAAATGCAGCGATGGCCAAAAACGGCCGGTTTTTATCTACCGATTCTTGACCGCTGGGACCATTGATGGCGAGTAAACTCAACGAATCTTGGGCAGGATCTTAGTCTTTTGTACAGAGAAGATTTTCCAACGACAGGTTACTAAGATCGGTCTGAGCAATTGTTAGTGATATTACCTATCTGATTGTACGCTGGCTGATTTTTCCCCACTAGGCCTTATGGGTAATGTAAGACGGTTATTCCTGGATTTCTGGCAGACTATATCTTCCTACAGGAAAGTGCTGGGTCCAAAGCCGATTCATTCACCCGGAGAGACGTGGGTGATTCTCTGATCAAATTGAACGACGAACTCAATCTCAACATTAGCTCCGGGATATTTTCCGCATTCAACCCGACACACCCTGCAATACCCACGATCTCTTGGGTTGTGAATGTGGTGGCCGGGGACTATCTGCGGTTCGTGGCGTAGATACAAGTCTTAGACCGGAAAAAGCAGCCACCGAAAGGGACAGGGTCAGTTCCGGACAAGGATTTATTAATGCATCTCAACTTGACCCAGGCCTCTCTGACAAGGTAGAGAAGGTAGCGATTAATTTCAATTTTTACGATTACTGATTTAATCCGTGTTGATTTAACCCTTAGGAACTTCGAAAGAAGAGGACCGAACTCGCCGCACTTGGAGAATGGACGCACATCAACTGTCTGCGACATAACGCCCAGTACGACGTCCAAGACGATGTCCTACGACGATTCCTTTATCTTGTGAATGATGACGATATGGAGCAGGTCGAACCACCCAAACCACGATCTGGATTGGATTCTTTATCGGCCTCTGTCGACTTCGAGGACATTGTGGCAATGGACAAGGAGGAACTTGCGCCATCTGTACGCGATGTCCCAGGAGGGACTGTTTCCTTCCTGTTCGAGAAAATTACGACCAGTCTGGACGACGTTGGCGACAGGGCTGGTCAAACTACCTGAACACTTTGTTTCAATCCTGTCGGTTTTCGGATGTACTGCTTCAACTAGATTCAAATGACTTTGTAAGTATTACATGAAAAGATGTATAGTTATACATATTGTTACAGTAGTTCAATAGACCTCATATATGCGTGCTTCGGCGGCCTTGCAGCAGCGCGAGGACATGTGATCGCGGCGACTTGACGAGAGCCATATCTTCATCAACAGCGCTGATTTTCACCAAGAGTGCTGCTATCTCCTCATCCTGAAGTCCGTATTCACGAAGCTTCCGTGCCCTGACTTTGAAAGAGTCCAAGCGGGGGCGAAAGCCCACAAAGTCCAGCAACTTTTGGAAAAACTCCGTTAACCA
This sequence comes from Boletellus dicymbophilus, assembly GCA_038089035.1. Classification (NCBI taxonomy): domain Eukaryota; kingdom Fungi; phylum Basidiomycota; class Agaricomycetes; order Boletales; family Boletaceae; genus Boletellus; species Boletellus dicymbophilus. The sequence continues at coordinate 14,619 of JBBPKB010000270.1, forward strand.
GCTGACCCTCTCCTGCGAAAAGCCTGTTCCACAGCCGTAGGCAACTAGAAGATCGTGAACCACCTGCCGAGAGGTATGATATCGATCAGGGAACTCTCGCTTCGCAGTTATACAAGCGTGTCCGGTGATGTGGATGCCGCACTCGGTGAAGTGAGGATGGTTGTATAGCCACCAATCTTCCATGTTTTCTTCGTGTTCGAGATGAGTAATAACTAGGGCAACGGGGACTTTCTTGTTGCAGAGAAAGTCATAGAAAAGCTGGTAATTTTGCTGCATATTGGAGGTGATCCTACCCCTTCGTACACAAAACACGAGCAAATTAATGCCTCCAGTGTCGGAAAGGTATTTGACGAGACGGTACGCTTTATTGATAGCGCCGATTAAGCGATTAGGGTCTGTGAGCGACTGAGGTTCGTTCAAGCCGACAGTGTCGAATATACGAAATTCCCGCCCTTGGATAGTGGCGTTGTAAGGCCTCGCGTCCAAAGTACAGCTTGAAGCACTAGACGAAGTCTTCGCCACATCATGGTCCAGACCTAGGATGAGGTTGACGAGCGAGCTTTTCCCAGCACCCATCTCTCCGAAGAGTACGATGTTAGATCGTTGGATCGGGTGGGGTTCGCTGGTCAAAGATATGGGTAGGTGCTGATAGGCGATCCCTTTGTTCAGTCTTTGCCGCCACTGCGCTTGGAGACGACGTCTGACCTTGTACTCCTTCGCTAGTGAGTCTTCATCACCGGGGAACATGTTCGCAGGTGGAGTACTGGCGTGCTTCATCATCGAGACGAAGGGTACAACGAAATCGGAAATTGTCCCGGAAAGCAGAGCAAACGTATCAGTAAAGGGAGGTAAAACCAGGGTGAAGGATTCCGAGGAGTTGAGCGTCCAGTGTGGATAATGTGTCCCGCTTGGGTGCGAACAAGGGTTGGCAAGTAATATTTATGGCACTGA
>JBBPKB010000271.1:0-15560 GCA_038089035.1 Boletellus dicymbophilus
CTGATTTGAGTTTAGAGTCCGCATATCCGCCAGCAGACAAACCCCTTTATGACTATTTGGTAGTGGACGCCGCGTATAAGTCTGCGGCCGAGTGCCAAACCCGCTATGCTATGTTTTCAAGCATCTGTTTTACCTCGCTGCCATAACTCTCGGAGAGCTTTTCAGGGGGTCGAAAACAGTCCCAAGCAGAGCTTGCAACCCGTTGGTATGAATTTATGCGAGAAGGAAACTATCGACTCGGGTTTTATACGAAAGTGGTGGAAATGTGCAATAGAAAGGTATGTTGACTCACAAACTGTATGGGATCGTCGAGCATGCGAACACAATCTTCCCCTCTAGTTGTCTCACCCCCCGAGTCCATATCTGATCAAGCTGAAAAAAACCTTCGTGATTTAATACGCGAACTGGACTTGTGCTCAGTGACGCCACGTGATACAATCAAGATCGTGGTATACATCGATGAAGCCAGCGAGCTAACCTCGGCCATTGAAAATGACACCAACCGAACATATCTGAATGTCATGTGTTCTGTGTTGGCTCGCTTTTCGCACCTGCCACTCTTTTGCTTGTTAATATCCACTCAATTTTTGCTTGACGTACTGGCTGGACCTCCTCATACAGTCACCGTTTCTGAACGTGCTCAGTCCATCATGTCCAAGGAACTATTATCTCCCATTACCGAGACTCCCTTCGATTGCGCACCGGACTTACTGATCAGTCCGGGCGAACTCCGCATAGAAGATCTGTGCAAGATAGGTTATTTGGTGAAATGGGGTCGACCGCTGTATGTCCATTCATGGCAATGTCGTTAGTCACTCCGCCTTCTGATTTCATCTGCTAGTTGGTGGACTCTGCTCGAGGTATCGGAACTCAGCGAAAGGACCATGGAAGGGATCATTGTGGATACTGCACGCACAAAATTGCTACTTCATTACATCAATTGCAAGGTGTCCGACATATCTTTAGCCGCAAGTATGGCTATCATGGACGTGTTGCTCGCACTAGATTTTGAGCCGAATCACAAGTCTATATACAGCCTACAAGCTGACATGGTCAAGGGCCATATGCGTATCGCTTATTCGATCCCACAACATCGTGCATACTTTACGTCCGGATATCCCTCCGAACCCATACTTGCTGAGGCGGCTCTTCAGCAAATCCACTATTTTGAGACTGATTGGAAAGCCCAAACAAACAAGTCGGATGTCATGATGCAGTTACTCCAGCTACTTTTGAAGCCAAAATTGCTAGATGTAGGGAAACTTGGAGAAATGACCATGCGTTTACTCCTCATGCGAGCGTACATGAATGGGGTGCTTAAAGGTGAAGCTGATTCTGGATACGACGTTATTTTTAGTCGAGGATGCAAGCTCGTTACTTTCATCCAGGAGCTTTTTACCTCGGTCGTATCTCGGGATATCTTGGCGAGCGAACCTGATCGTTCGGGACGTGATTCCAAAACGTTCAAACAGACCTTCAAAGATGCAGTTATCCGCTTTACGCATTTCGTCAAAGCTACTGACAGGTTTGCGGTGACCACCAAAGCCGCCTTTGCTGCATTCGCGAGGGGAATGGCATTTATTTGCCATGATACTCAGGGATCAGTCGACATCGTCATTCCCGTCCTATATAACAGAGCAGAACCTCTCCAGGAATCGAACGTGACGGCGATCCTGATTCAGGTCAATCAACATATGGAGGGTGAACCAACAGAATATCAGTTCAACCACTATGATGTCGACTTCTTTCCCCCAACGGCAGATATCAAAGCAGGGGGACGCCCATACATAACGTTCATCGCCGAACTGAGTGTGGCAGACAGGCGTCAAAAAGTACACGTCTCGCCCATCTCAGATCACGAACTTCGCAATGATGACACCCACCCACGCTTTCAAATCGCTGCCTATACTTGTTCTAGTGAGGTATACAATGCTCCCAAAGAACTTTTTCAGTTCCTCTTGGCGACAACCGACCCGTTGTTTGGCCATCCCCGTGATGATCCTGAGTCGCTCTCTGTTGTAAAGAGGCTGAAGCCTTTTTGGGCGGCTGGCGAAGATTCGTACCACTGGATTTCCGGCACTGAAGAGTTGGAAATGGATGTGGATTAGTTATGGAAGAGAGGCCTGGAGAGATTGTTATTTTGCCTGTACGAATCAGAATCCTATTGATTGCAATAAGGACGCATCATATGGCATGTACATACTGGTAAAAGTCTCAATGCTTAGGACCAGTCACTGGCCGCGTGTAGTAACTAGTTGCGAGCGACCGAACCTCTTGTCTACAAGCTGTCCTGGGCCTTCCGCTGTTTGTCGTTTCGCGTTTGCTCACTGTCCGATATCGAGTGCATGCCTTTTCAGCTCAACGAATGTAAACCTTGTCGATTATCCCAGATTCCAGATCATCCTTGCCTCCTGTGCAAGTCCGGACTGCGCTCTGCATCCCTTTAACTAACAAGTCGATCACCTCAACATTTAGGAACCCAAGTTCTCCTTCGACACATCTACTGGTCTCACTGTCTCGCAGGCACTAAGTCACAATGATAGCGGAAGACACCGCACGTATAAACTTCCAAGTAGCCTATACCATATTCACAGATTTCACTTCCCACACACATCGAACGTTCGAGGCCATTGCGAATCAAACCGACTGCTGTAAGGACCCCACCATCCACGAATATATGGCGTCCGAGCACTTGCGCAGTGGTAGTTTTCTTCAGCGGCTTTATGTCTTGTGGGGACTTCGTGGGATGCAGATTGTTGACCTTCTGTCACCCCGAAGTGCATATGTTGTTGGCCCAGGTCGGATCGGACGTGGCGTCAAGAGGTCCTTCATTTTCGTTTTACTCTGCCTTTCTGGAAGGACTTCACTCATGGTGACGCAGGGATTCTACCGTCGTTTACTTCAACCGTCGAGCCCCGAACAGGTTATCGCCGTGGAAGTGGTAAGTCTTCTTCGCGCTGTGCACTGTACGGTATTTCCCGGGATACAGGAACTACCAGCTAGGCTTACGGGATGCATACATTCAGGGATGAAGATGCACGTGGAACTTTACGGGACACTGCTACGATTTGTTGAAATACCTTCGGTGTGCATCCCCCCCTGTGATACCCGAGGTCCTTAGTTCGGCAGAGCTTGGTGTGCATTCAACACGACGATGATCAAGCGACCGTCACCAATGCTCTCGTAGGGCGAGATATTGTAAATGATGAGGTAGATGATGTCGTCTCTCGCTCGATCGTTTCACTTCCCTGACTTGGTAACCCTTTACTCGTGATCAAGCATGATCATCGATTGATCGATGATCCCCATCTCCAGTGCCCACGGTTTTCCATTATCATACGCATGGAACCCTCCTTACCCTGCCTCGTAGCAGTCTCCATTTTTTCTTCCTCTGTTTCCCCCTGGAACAAGTGTGTGTGTGCAAGGTGATTACTTGTTGAGACCCACTACAATGTCGCGCACTTTACAAGCACGAACGCTACCAAAATTACAAATTGTTCCGGGTACTGTCTAGTACAATCGTAATCAATGACCTGACCTTGAATCCGTCAGTCAAAGCATTTCTCCCAATCCCCATTGCCATTACTCCTGGCATACCACTGACTCTCCACGAACGCGCTCAACGTGCACAAGCCGTCCTTGTCCGCACCACAAAACTCGAGCGGCTGCACCGCATCGTTGACCAAAATTCTAACGTATTCCTCTTTACTGCCGTCGCACCTCAACTTCTCCGCGATCAGCCGTGCACAGAACGGCGTCATCCTAGAAATGCGCCAAGTTCGGTCCGGATTCAGTTTGTGAGTGCTCGGCGGCTTCTCGGGACGGAAGAGCCCGAGCGCAGAGTAAATCGCCACCATCTGATTGTCGTGAGAGAAGTCAGCGTAGAAGTTGACATCCAGGGGGAAGGTCTCGGGCGATGAAACAAGCGTCTGGTTCGTTTGTGTCTTGTCTTGGACAGGTTTGCCCGTCAGCCTAGCCAACAGTTCGTTAACGTATCCAACGCCCTGAACGGGTCCCAAGGGGTTACCGTGCCTATGAACGACAAAGTCATATCAGTAAAAAAAACTTCGACAACGAAAAAGTCGTCGCCTCACCCAGTTCGGTAGTACTTGAGTAGATCATCGTAGTACTCGCGGGCCAGCCATTCTTCCTCGGTGAACAAGCTACAGAACGGGCTTGCAGTTCCGTGGTAGAGCGTCTCAAAGGCACATAAAGGCATAAGTTCCGCAATATCGCCCTTGCCCAGGTCCGCATCTGGCACAGCCTTTTTGAACCTCTTTACGATAGACGGAGCGAACTCTTTGCGCCAAGCTTTGCCCGGCTTCTTGTTACTTTTTGCATTTGGGCACTGGGAGCCGTCCAACGTGTTGTTCGCCTAGGCACGTAATAAAAGTAAACATTTCCGCTGGCTGTTCACGCTATCGCAATGCAGGTAGGACTCACACCCTTGGCTTCCGAGATGATAACCGATATATTCGGAGAGTACGCAAGGTCGCTGGCTTCAAAGAAACCTGATGACAAGTGAGATCAACGTATATCGGGAAGTAGAAAGCAAAGTGTACCTTGCGTCCAGTTCGCGGCGGAAAGTATCACACGCTCACTGTCGGACGCTCTCACGAATGGCAACTGGTGGTTCGTTATCAAATGTTTGTACCGCAAATAGTGTTGAGAGCCAGACTCGAATGACCTAACAAAAAAAAGGCTAGATCAGGTATGGCGCGGTAGAGATAAAGCACCATTCGTACTCTTCGGCGCCGAGGGGAAGCAAGTCGTTTACGCCCAGATCCCACTCAAATTCTCTCAAGAATTGATACTTCTTTCCAGAGTAGGCTTTCGCTTTCAACAGCTTTTTGAGGGGGCTTTTGATTAGCTTCGAGTTTTTTGCGGTCGGGAACCTTGAGCCGTGCCTCTGAAGCTGCTACGATGTCACGACAAAAATCTTCGGCGCAGCAGTTGGGCATTCACATACCAAATTAACCTAGGGTGTGTGTTTTAAGTTAGGTGGGAAGAAAGAAGGGAAAATGATGAGAATGAAAGTACAATACCTGAACGATCTCACAGTGCTCGGGCGGTGCTGCATATTCCGCAGCCGGGTAGTACGGTGAATGTGCAGCCCAGGCCTGCTGAACTTCATCAGGCAGTCCTACACCATTTGTCGTGGCCTTGATAGATGGTGGGCCGGAGCACCGATGGCGACTATACTGGTGGTAGCCTGCGGCGAGCAACAAAGCGAGCGTGAGCAACGCGGCGCCGCGCAACAAGCGTGCCCGACGAGAATCGGTATTTTGAGTGGGATCTAAGTGGTTTGTCTTTTCATCTGGAAGGTACAAAGGCAGTTCGGAGCGAGTTGCGGCAGCAGGACCACCCATGTCGAGAACGTGGGTCGAACGAGAAGAAAAATTACCATGAGGGCGGAGGAGAGAAATAATTATAAGGATGCACGTTCGTGGACCCCGGTGCGTAGTAATGCATGGTCAGAATGTCGCGTCGGCCGAATCACCCAAAATTGGATAAGGTGACCCACCGCCCAGCCACTACTCGGTGCGGTACCCAACCGACAAGTGGCAGATTTGTATCAAACAGGTCAGCAAGCAGATATGTACTAAATGGTAGACCTCGGCGGTGCTACTGCAATAAAGGTACCGCAGCTCGGAATTCACGCAAAGATTCATTCTCACGATGGACAGCAAGTCGTCAGGCTACTAAAGCGTGGACCGCGGAAATGAGAATTTTTTTGACGCGAGGAACAGCGCCGGGTTGGTGTGTGCAGCTTTGACCAGGCTCTTGACCGGCACGGGGGTTCCCGCGCGACTGTGAGCCATAATGATTGACTGAAGGGAGGTTGATCGCTGCCATGCCACTGCCATGGTGCATTGTGTCACTCCACTGCCAGCCTCGCACGGTGAGTTAGACGATAATGTCACCGGGAAAATCGCTTCTCATTATTTCATATCTGGCGGTCCTCGACGTTCCCAATTCAGCCAGTAAGTATTTTCGATTTCCTACTCCCAGAGTATTAACCACGCTAACTTTTCGGGAATCATAGTTCCTGGTATGTCCTACAAAGTCTTCTCCATTAATCACCATCACAAAGTAAATTACCTAGGTACGAAGTTGCAACAATATCTGTGGTGTCATTTGGTCCAGGGCACCCCTTCATAACGACCTTTGCGGGAATTCCTCGAGTCGTGGGCTGTAATTCCAGACATGCAAAGCTAAACTCTTGATCGGCTTTTCATTTTAGCGAAGAAGCCACTGCGAACGAATCTAGAATGTCATGTATATACCCATATCGCCCGATCGGTTGACGGTCCCGGGCGTCCATCTCCCCTTCATGGAAAGCCCTGTACAGTACTCCTCTGGAAGCCACTAGTGGAATTGGTCCGTTGGGTAAAGGCGAATGACATCCAGTTACACACAGCATGTGCGTATGCTTCTTGTCGATCTTGGAACCATCCGTATAATTCTGACTTCACTTGGATTATAGCTCGATGAGTTCACATGTTTATTTTAGAGATCGGTATGAGCCTTACCTAGTGGCCATCTTGTGCTACAACAACCACGCGAACTTGAATGTGGGGTCGGCCGACACAGCATGGTGCAACCGTCTCACGGTCGACCACGAGGACCTTGATTTTACGGCTTGCGTTTGCCGGCAAGGGGCCAAAGGGAATCGTCAGCGACTTTTATTTGTATGATCATGAACCGGTAAATGTGGCTGTTGGTGTGTGTCCCTCCGCATTACCAGGAGATTGACCGACCAACTGAGCGACTGACAGCACATTACAACATGCACTTCCTGGTGCATAAATAAACCCCATCTCTTGTGCACGTATAAATCCACGATTTCATCTACTACCGCATTGCCTCATCTCCTCCTTTCAAACCCCATAATGTCCAGTCCAGCTCCAGGAGAATACTTCATCATCAGTGGTGCCAGCATGACGATTCCTGACACTGGCCCTCTCGTCATCAACTTCAATGGTGTGTTGACTCACTCAATGTCACGGGACTTCAAAATCTGCCTACTCAAATGGTCAGTCCATATTTTTTTTTCCAATTTATTTCGTGGCTGAGACCCTTGCACGCGCAGTGGGTCATCACCCAGTGGAAGGACAAGCGGGTTTTGTCTCCAAAGGTGGCTCCAAAATACCACGTCGGAATGGGAAAGCACTTTACGGACGTCTGGGTCATCAACCCGCATCCAGACCCGCCTTCCTGCTGGTACATCAAGGGATCCGACTCGGAGGGATATACGTTCGTGATTCCTGTGTTGACTTTACTAGTTCTGGTGCAACTAAAATGATCGCAGCATTCAAAAATGGAGATCTCACCGGCTCCTGGAGCCTCAAGAATGTAACCCCACGGGGCGACAATCTCATTCGGAAAAGGAACTGGCAGCAAAAACGAGAATCGGTTGTTGCTTCCGACAGATGACTGAGGACTATTTTAGTATTCGCTCGTCACTGACTAGGTTCCTGTAAATTGTACCACAGAATATTTCCAACTGTCGGTGGGATGAATTCAGATAGGGCCAAGTAAGTAACGAGGGGCATCAAGTCGACCGCGGCCATCGTTGTGAATCCCATCTACTTTCAATCGTTGGTTATCAAATATGTTATTTTATCTGAGAAAACTTTCATAAGTACATGCCACATGGTGCGTCCTTATTGTGATCAATAGGATTCTGATTCGTACAGGCAAAATAACAATCTCGCCTCTCTTCCATGACTAATCCACATCCATTTTCAACTCTTCAGTGCCAGAAATCCAGTGGTACGAATCTTCGCCAGCCGCCCAAAATGGCTTCAGCCTCTTTATAACGGAGAGCGACTCAGGATCATCACGGGGATGGCCAAACAACGGGTTGCTCGTCACCAAGAGGAACTGAAAAAGTTCTTTGGGAGCATTGTATACCTCACTAGAACAAGTATAGGCGACGATTTGAAAGCGTGGGTGGGTGTCATCTTTGCAAAGTTTGTGATCTGAGATGGGTGAGACATGTACATTTTGACGCCTGTCTGCCACACTCAGATCGGCGATGAACGTTATGTATGGACGTCCCCCTGCTTTGTCATTCGCCGCTGAGGGAAAGAAGTCGACATCATAGTGGTTGAACTGGTATTCCGTTGGTTCACCCCCCATATGTTGATTGACCTGAATCAGGATCGCCGTCATGTTTGATTCCTGGAGAGGTTTTGCTCTGTTATATAGGACCGGAATGACGATGTCGACTGATCCCTGAGTATCATGACAAATAAATGCCATTCCCCTCGCGAATGCGGCAAAGGCGGCTTTGGTGGTCACCGCAAACCCGTCAGTGGCTTTGACGAAATGTGTAAAGCGGATGACCGCATTTTTGAAGGTCCGTTCGAATGTTTTGGAATCGTGTACCGAACGATCAGGTTTGCTTGCCAAGATGTCCCGAGATACGTCCGAGGTAAAAAGCTCCTGGATGAAAGTAACGAGATTGCATCCTTGGCTAAAAATAGTGTTGTGTCCATAACCAGCCTTAAGCACCGCATTCATGTATGCTCGCATGAGGAGCAAACGCATGGTCATTTCTCCATGTTTCCTTGCATCTAGCAATTTTTGCTTCAAAGGTTCCTGAAGTAACCGCATCATGACATCCGACTTGTTTGTTTGGACTCTCCAATCAGTCTCGAAATAGTGGATTTGCTGAAGAGCCGCCTCAGCAAGTATGGGTTCGGAGGGATATCCGGACGTGAAGTATGCACGATGTTGTGGGACTGAATAAGCGATACGCATATGGCCCTTGACCATGTCAGCTTGTAGGGTGTATATAGACTTGTGATTCGGCTCAAAATCTAGTGCGAGCAACACGTCCATGATAGCCACACTTGCGGCTAAAGATATGTCGAACACCCTGCAATTGATGTAATGAAGTAGCAATTTTGTGCGTGCGGTATCCACAATGATCTCTCTCATGGTCCATTCATCGAGTTCTGATACCTCGAGCAGAGTCCACCAACTAGCAAATGAAATCAGAAGGCGGGGTGACTAACGACATTGCCACGAATAGACATACAGCGGTCGACCCCATTTCACCAAATAACCTATCTTGCACAGATCTTCTATATGGAGTTCCCCTGGCCAGATCAGTAAGTCCGGTGCACAATCAAATGGAGTCTCGGTAATAGGAGATAATAGTTCCTTGGACATGATGGACTGAGCACGTTCAGAAACGGCAACTGTGTCGGGGGGTCCAGCCAGTACATCAAGCAAAAATTGAGTGGATATTAACAAGCAAAATAAAGGCAGGTGCGAAAAGTGAGCCAACACAGAACACATGATATTCAGATGTGTTCGGTTGGTGTCATTTTTAACAGCCGAGGTTAGCTCGCTGGCTTCATCAATGTACACCACGATCTTGATTGTATCACGAGGCGTCACTGAGCACAAGTCCAGTTCGTGTATTAAATCACGAAGGTTTTTTTCAGCTTGACCAGGTATGGATGCAGAGACACTCGGGGGGTGAGACAACTAGAGGGAAAGATTGTGTTCGCATGCTCAATGATCCCATACAGTTTGTAAGCCAACATACCTCTCTATTGCACATTTCCACCACTTTCGTATAAAACCCGAGTCGATAGTTTCCTTCTCGCATGAATCCATACCAACGAGTTGCAAGCTCTGCTTGGGACTGTTTTCGATCCCCGGAAAAGCTCTCCTTTAGAGTCACAGCAGCGATCCCCGGAAAAGCTCTCCTTTAGAGTCACAGCAGCAAGATAAAACAGATGCTTGAAAAACATAGCATAGCGGATTCGGCACTCGGCCGCAGACTTATACGTCGTATCCACCACCAAATATTCATAAAGGGGTTTATCTGCTGGCGGATACGCGGACCCTAAGCTCAGATCAGTCTGTGTACGATATATATACATACACACATATGACTTACTTACGTACGACCGAATGTTGATCGGAAAAGTGTAGACCAACTTCGCTTGCTCGTCCACCATCCTTGACTTTCCTGTTCCAGAACTCTGAACAATGTCGCATACATTCGGATACAGTCCTTGTCCTTTCATACGATTGATGTTATCAAACAGTAGTTGATGACATGTCCCTTGGTACGGTATGTTCCATGCATCCTGCAAACCTGTGGCAGCCGACAGTCAAGGTTACTGCGCGGGGCGATGGATGACGGTGAAGAAAAACTTACGTTTGTGTAGGTTCATGTCCCATACGTCCAAATCCCATGGGAGAGAGTGAGATTCCGATGGATGATCCCGAACTTGAAAAAAATCAGGAGAGCACAATCGGTTGACCAAACTGTTACTTACACAATTCCGAGTACAAATCGTACGCCTCTTTAAACGATTGGTCCTTCCAGGCTGCCTGGACCTTCCCTATCATGTCCGGCTTTTCGATTAGCTTCCAGGGATCTGGCAAGTGCTCTTCTGTGCTCAAATTCTTCAAGATGAGCGTTAAAAACATTCTAGCTACGCCGAGAGGAAGATCATTGTTCCCAAGCTGCGATCGAAACATCGAAACGGATGAGTCAACCTCCATCTTGCGACGAAACTGCGCATAGTCGACGATAGGGACCATGGGTAGTCGAAGTGTTGTGCTCAGATGTGGCGTCGGAACCTGGAATCACTAGATATCGAAAATTAGTAAGCAATACTGATTCGCTTCCCCTTCCAATCATCCCCCGCTTTATCGCTCCCTCCACGACAAAATGCGCAACGTCCCTCCTCGAGACTGTCCATCGCCCCGCAAGGTCCCCCTCCGCAACCTTAAACAGCTCCTCATTCGATGCCTCCTTCCCCTTCCGAGCGTCCGCACGACACGCCCCGTCTGTCAATACCGCCGGCCTTATCACGACCACGTTCTTCACCGTCCCTGCCTTGGGTAAATCTAAGCTCTCTTTCCAATCCCGCGCAAGCACCTCCGGGCCGAGGCTGTCCTCTTTTGCCCACTCCCATCCCGCACAGTGTGCCATCACTTCTTCTGCACCGCATTTGTCTGCAAGGGGCGTGGCGAGCAAGTAGCTATAGAGCGGCTTGAGGAGAAACGGGAGCTTCCGATGGCCCGTGCGCGTGAGTGCTGAGGATGGAATCGTAGTGATGTTCGGATGGGGTGTCGGGAGCGTTTCGAGACAGTTAGAAAGGCACCGAGTGACAAGATTGGGGGGCGAGATCACTATCCGTTTGGTGAGCTTGAAATGACCCGTCGTCGCACCTGCAGTAGTTGGGTACAATGTGGGCACATAAGATGACTCTGAACGAAAAAAGGGGGGTACAATACCCAGCGTGAAAATGAGAAAGTCGACGGGTTTGTTTTCCTTTGGCGGCAGTCCATGCATGTCTGACATCCTCCTTGACTAGTGCATCGCCTTGAACGACTCTTGCTTTTCCGGAGCGGATGTACTTTTGAATAACTTCGTCGTTATCAAACATGCTGGGATTTCTCAGGAGAAAAGTTACAGCGGCACCTAAGTCTGTGCAGCGCCGCTCAGTTCGGTGTATATCAGGTAACCGCCAGACGCACCCAAAAGCCTTGTCGAGGAAAAGTAGCCTATGTTCCTCGACCCTCCAATCGATAGTACTTTGATGTTCTCCATAAGGATCAACGTGTGTGGGGTTCAGGGCTCATTTTATACGTACTATTAATTAAGGTTGAGAATGCAGGGGACATTGTTACATCACTAGGTTTCCACCTGATTACAAAGGGACCGCCCATCACACCACACAAGCTGTGGTAGCGAGGGACAAAACGCATGGAATCACAGCTATCAGAGTCCACTTATCTAGACAAACTAGAGGACCGCGGGGGCGATGCTAATAACTCTTCCAGCATCACGAATGACCTTGAAACGCACTGCGGTGCAATGCAATGCAATAAGTTCCGCATTTTAGGGACATTCCTCTAGAGAGGGCAAACGGCAAGACGTACGACAAGCGAATGGTACTCCTTCTAATGCTAGTAAAATATAACGTTCCACTACCTAAAATGACGTGATGAAACTCCCCCTCGTTCCACGAAAAAAACTCTCTTTAATAACCACGGTGGCCAATTAGTCGAAAGCTCACATCGGCGTTGTCTTGCGATTAATCTACTGGAAGTATGGCTCATCAGATCTGATATATATCCATAACGAACACCACTCACAGAACCACTGATCCACGGGTCGCGATCCAGGTACCAAATTTTATCGCGTCGCCCAAAGCGTCCTGTAACTCCTTGTCCTCCCGCGCGGTCGGCAGAACCCGTCGCACGACAAAGCTCGAAAGATGCTCTTGATTCGTCACCGCGGGGAGGAACGCTGCCCATTCGATCACACCGGGTGCGGCAAACGCAAAAACGAACGGCCATCTTTTCTTTTTCCTTTTTTTAAAAGAGGCCGCTCAGCGCAAGTGTCGTTCAGACAACGATGAGTGGATAAAGATACCTCTATCTGAGGCGGGTCATCGCGGGCGGGCCGCGGGTTGACGGGGTTGAGAATGTTTCGATGGGAGGTTCATTTTCTGAGGGAGCAGGGAGCCGCGGGAACTGAGTTGCTAGTGCATGTGTGTGTGTCGATTGGAAGGGGAAGGAAAACACGGCGTGACGCAAATGAACGCACAGCTGCCCGAGCAAATGGGTGCCCATTGCTGTACTCTAGGCTCAACCTTGACCGAGGAAAGAGTCCATCCCTTCGGATCCCTGCGGTGGCCCTGCAGCGTCAGTTTTCTTTCTGCACTCAGTTCCTTCCCTTCCCGAATCACAACCACCGCGCTCGCAGCCACCATCCGCCAGTGCGCCGAACGGTGTGCCCTCACCACGTGGTACAATAACGGGCGCAAGAGCCGTGCAAAGGCGCATGGCATGACGGTGACGGTGGGTGCAAAAGTAGCGCAATTGCGCCCCCACGATACGACGGCGGTGAGTGTAATGCCAGGGAAGCCGGGCGTTGCCACTAAAGTGACTAGACAGTGAAGGTGAGGGCCGTAGAATGGCATGCTCCCTACTACTTGATGACGACCACGACAGGCGGAATGGCCACGCAACGGTCCGCATACGACGATCATGGTACTGGCCATGACAATACAACACTGTTTCAATCACAGCGACAACAGCGAAACGGTAGCGCGGTGGAGCGCCCCCACCGCTTGACAAGAGCAGCAAGCGCGAGAACAGCACAACTACGCGCCTCTCCACACCGGATGGAAATGACAAGGGCGAAAACAGAAATGGTAACACAACGGTACTCCTCCGTAGCAATATGAAGACGGCGAGCGTGAGCGCAGCATATAGGCACCCCCACCGCACCGCGACAGTGCCCTCCAACACATGAAGAGACGGCGAGCACGACAGCGTGCTCTTCCCACTTGGTGGTGACAACAACGGCAGGGCAAGGGTGATGCGGTAGGTCGCCTGCCAGTGCTACTACAATGATGGTGAGGGTGCGTAAGAGAATCTCATTCGTGCTTATCTCATGTGATTTTCATAAATACATTGACTATTATGTGTATGCTCGTAGCTTTTTTACTTGAATTCACTTGTAGTTTGCGCGTTGGGCGTAACTTATGCCCCCATTTTCTTTTTTGTGCACAGTTACGGCCACTATACCCAGATGGCCTCACGTCTGCCCCCAGAAGCCATCGATGGTGACAGCGCCGCGCGTGTTGGCAGTATTTGGCGATAGCCTGTGGTGAGCGGGCTTCCGTCGCCTTCGGAGCGTCCCTATGCCGGCGTTCACGCGTTCGCGGCTGATTCCGAAGACGATTAGGAGGACAAGAATGGGGAGAACCCCCCTGTTTGTCCAAGAAGTTAGTATGTAACAGGTCTCATTGCCTCGTTTGTACTGCACTGCATCACACGCATGAAACACACTGACGTTCACCTCAAAGGTGTAGATCTGCTTTTTGATCCTGATCGTGAAGGCCGTCGTGATCAATTATATCGTCGTATTTGGTCGTCTTTTCTACCTGGACTACGGGATTCGAAAGAAGTCACAGAGCACACTCGGGGGACATCCGGTGGGTGTCGACTTTCTGCCCACGTGACCACAGCGACATCCCCATCCAGCTTTGCCGCGAGCCTGGACGTGATTGTGGGGCAGGATTAGACGGCCCGCCGCTGACGCTCACATATTTAGGCTTAGCTGATGCCGACCGTGATGAACACGTCCTGGCACGAACTTATGCGATAGCAAGATATTTATGAAAACCCGACATTTTCCATTTTCCACCAGGCCCAAATGGGTTTCACGCCTTTGTTTTTGGCGCTGCCGGTGAAGAAAAATGACATGTCTGTAATCTTACCTTACCATTTATTTGTAGTGTCACACAGGTTTGAACGACCGGCGGCCACGATTGCGAGAACGAGAAAGGTGAACGTGGACACCCAAATTGGCGACGTCAAGAGGAGACAAATGCCAAAAATAAAGGGGAAGTAAACAATCTAGAGCCTCGGTCTGGTCGGATGAGCTGACTTTACAAGGTGAGCTGACCAGATCTAGGACTCCAGATTCGGGCTTAATTAGACCTCGGAGGTCGTAAGCGTGTCCTTGTGAGTGAGTACATTTTCGTCCGAAATCAGACATCCAGAAAGATTCAGAGCAGTACTTTACAGAGGTGTCGATGGATACATAGATAGTCACAATATACATCAAACGACCACGTGGTTTTACGCTACGTGATAGGTCTCCTTGAGTCGCTTATTTACATATTCTCCAGCAGTAACAGGTCCATACTTTGCTGGCCTGTCGGCGGACACACAGCTTGGTATGGGCTTCAAATAAACGTACATATAAATCATGGTATGAATTTGAGAGGCCAATACGTACCTCGATGTTCACGTGGTAATCAGTACCGAGAAACAAAGCAATGGAATATCGTTCCTTGCCGCTTTTATTCACGGCTCTGTGGTTAGTGGACTTGAAAATATCATCTGCAGAGCAGTGTCCTTCAGTGACTATTGCTTCTGAACAGCTCTAATCAAAGTGCTCACTTGTCCACATTGCAAGCTGGTCAGCGATACTTCGATGAACGTTATCATCAACACCTGGGAAAACAGAGTTATGTCTCACTTGATTACCAGCGTATCCTTGATGGGAGGTGCATCGATCCACCGCTTCTCCGAATTCATGATCTGAAGGGCCTGGATTTCGGGTTGCTGCCAGAGAATGGTAAAACACTATGTAGACAATGGTTGAGTCAGGTCGTTCACGGAAATACATTCGTGTTCTAACCTCGAAGCTATGAAAAATCAGTAAAGTATTAAAGAAAGACAAGATATACTAATACGAACTCGGTGTGAGCCCCAATACCAATGGTATTGTCATCGAGGTCAGGATATCCATCCTGGAGTGGATAATGCAATGTCCTCATGATTGCGGCGGTATTCTGCGTCTGAAACGGCCATTCAAAAGGCTTGTCCACAAGAGAAAAATAAATGTGAGGGACATGGCATACCTTGTCATCAAAGTATGCCTCGGGCAGTCCGAGCGCCAGAGCAAAAAGTGGGAACAATATTTTACCAACACCCACCGCAGCATGACTGGAAAGGAAGGATCAGATGCACAAAAAGTGCGCTAAAGCCTGGCTCAC
>JBBPKB010000272.1:0-15551 GCA_038089035.1 Boletellus dicymbophilus
ACCCGCTGTGGTGCCCACCCCGTCTGGCTCCTGGAATTTGGAAGCCTCCGCCCCGTCCTCGTCCGCGTCCGCGCCCTCGAGGGTCACTAAGAGCGATGTGTACGATCTCGTCGTTAGCGGTGGTGATGTCGTCGGCGTTGGCGTTGGAGTCGGTGTTATTGTTACTGTTATCGTTATCGTTGCCGTTCTAGTCGACGCCAGGAGTCAGTTCGGTCAAGTATACGCAAACGGACGAAAGCGGGGGTATAAAACAAAAAAAGGGAGGGAGGGGTGGATCGAGAGATAAGAAAAAGAAACGCCCTCACGCTCTTCGGCCCTTTGTACGACTTCTTTTGATACTTTTCAGCCTCGGATATGCACGACGTGTGCGACTTGTACTCGGTCTGGGTGTGGAAAGTGACGGAGCAGTCGATGCAGTCGAAGCCAGCGTGACAGCGACCGTGGTGTTGGTCCAGCTTGGGTTTCTTGACGATGTCGCCGCAGGCTGGTCGAGGTCGTTGTCGTCGTGTTTTGTGTAGCGTTGGCGGAAGTTTGGTTCGGTGACGCGGTGAATATTATTTGATGTGAGCGAGAGTAGGGGGGAGAAGGGAAGGGCGCTGACCGTGGCATCTGCCAGATGTGCCATTAATGGCGTTGTTGGGAGTGATCGGAAAGACAAGCATTTTGATTAGTAGGATCGTCGATGGACCGAAAAGGACCACGTACTGAAATGAAACCATCCTTTTTTTTTTTTTTAAAAAAAAAAAACACGCTTGCCGGAAGATCACGATATCGAGGAAGGCTGTATATGTACAGAAGAGTGGGGAGATGGTGAAAATCTACGCGCTCGGAAACCTTGACTTGAGAGCCCAAATGCCTCCAAACAAAGCGTTCCACTTGAGGATGACTAAGCAATTGTTCTTGAAGTTAGCTTCAGGATTAATAACGGCGAGTGGTGTCTCAGGTGTGTCTTGAAGAAAGACAGTCACATTCCAAAATTTGAGCAGGCGAACCAAACAAAGAAACGCTTGTACGTATTTGCATTTTCACCCAATTTGCAAGCCTCTTGACCAATGCTTCGACCATGAGCTCGCTGGCGAGTACGTGACGATGAATGTTGGCGACGTCTAAGAAATTTCGTGAGCAAACATCCTTCGTGGACTAATTTATCTACTCGATACTGATCACACACTACAAGTTTTAATACTGTGTACTATTGTCATGTATTAGACTTCTTCCGCTCCTTTCCTGCATCTCCAATGGTACGTCCTCTACCATGTACCTTCCTGGACTGCTGTGAGACGCCCTATTCACACCAGCGTTTTATTTCACGATTATGACTGACCCCCGGTCCATCCTGTATGTATTTCTCCGTGCAACATTGTTCTGGTGTTAACCGTCACCAACTCGGTGCGCATTTACATACCTGTACTGTTGTGCGTTCAATGATTATTGTTCCATACTTCCATTCCCTCGGGCTTTCAGTGACGGCGAACAGAACTACAAATTTTCCAGAAAGCATGATGCGTCCTGTAAGGTATCGTCATCATCTGCATACAGTTGCTGCCGTCGCTTTTATTCTTCGCTTTTCACTCCTTCCGCTGCCACCCTCGGGCCGCCATCACTTTACCTTTCACTTTCCTCACTTTACCTTGTCACTTTCGAGATGCCATCTTCATTTTCTCACTTTGCGTTGTCACCTTCGGGGTGCCGTCACTTCACTTTTTCATTTTTCTCACTTTAGGCTGTCACTTCCCGTCAACACGCGCTAAGTGTTGGAGCTATTTTCGTGACCCCTCTCTTGTATTTAAGCCCCTCAGCTTTGAGCCATAGAAACAAATGTTTTCCCCTTTCACTCTCACGCGCCCTTTAGTCGTAACGTGCGACTCGACTCGACCTGCCCAAGGCCGACCTCGATTCCAACCTTCGACTACGACATCCGATGTTTCTGACTTTTAGGTTCACCCCTTTGGCTTAATTCCGTCCCCTTCGGGCTCGCATTCCAGGTCGCGTTCCGCTCCCAGCGGCTTCGCACCCATTACAATCCTGCATGCACTCCCCCCCCTATCAACCCATTTTATGATCTCCAACAGCCTTCACCCATCAGGCTTCGAGCCGCCCGCGCCTTGCGCGGTTGCGACATCATCGGAGAGAACGCTTCACTACACGCTATGCCTTACATCTATATGACGGTGGGCTTCTCCTTGGGGTGAGCGTAACGCCTGCTCGCCGGATGATGTTTTTCTCCCGCAGTCAGCATTAGCTGTAGTCTATTGCATCGCTGGAAGAGAAAACGTTGGCGTGTCGAGTGTTCAGTTCAAGTGCTCATGTGAGTGTTTACTGGGTTCGACGTGTTTTTAGACTTGGAAGCGCAGGGGCGGCCCCGGTTAGTTACTGTTCCCTCTTGCTGCACAAGTGGCTACTTCACACATCCTAGTGGCTGCCGCTGCCGGCGAACCAGACTTCCTTCATGTCGGTGATCCTGTCCTCTTTTCCGCCAGATTACCAGTATAATATGTATCCTGTCGCAACCTGTTTATGACTTTTTATTGCATTGACACATTTTTCTCAGCTAGAGAACAGTCGTCAGGGGAGACAGCTTTTTTGACGTCAGCCTTCAATTCAGGGTGCTAATAAGTATCTACACAACATGACAGAAGCAAGGAAAAGTATGTGTGTACGTCATCGAGACAGGAATAGACAATTCTCTGTGTAGCACGATGCCGCCGCCACTCTCGGTATCCGCAACGATCTAAGAACCCCCTCCACGTCCATTCGTAACGTTCCTGTCGGTATGGACACCCCTTGCCCGTTTCCACACCCGATGAAAGGTCCTGGACGTTCAACACGGCATCAGCATCACAAGTCACGCAAAGATATAAGGAAAAACGCACCCATACACCCCTGCAGAAATGACAACTGGAGGAGCCAGGACCACAGACACGACCAACATTATGGGCAAATACACAGCCGACGCTATCACGGCCGCGACGGAGAGCAGCGATAACGCCGGCACTAATGCACACTTGCCCAGCAGCTTCTTCCAATGGCCTATGTGAGGTAGCACGGTGTCCTCCATCGACAAAAATCCTTCTTCAGATAGTTTACCCTGTACAGCCTTGAACATCTTGTCAAGCATGCTGAAGACGTCAGCTTAAATATACAAGTAATTATATTTCTGCTTCTCTTCACCATCGGGATAATAAGCTCACCTCGATTCGGAGCGTCGACACGCCACACCGATGTGTCCTTCTCGTCTATAAGTGCTTCAGACAAAAACAAGTACTTCAATCTGCGGTATTCCGGTGAATTTCCTATGGATTCCCGCAGCTTCTCTGAAATAAGTTGAAAGTGAATGAGTTCTACGCCGCCACGATGCGAAGGGTAACACTTACCATTCTGGGATAAAAGACGCAGCGCACACGCGGGTCCCAGCATCGAAGATGGTCTCCTCGGTGGCGCATTTTCCGAAACCGATGGCCCGCTGGTAGGTGGAGATGGTTGTAGTTCAGTATTGTTAGTAGGAGTCCGGCTTTCTGTTCTCGTCTTAGGAGACTGAATGGGGAGGAGCATCTTGATGATCTTGCTTATTTCGCCACGGATGGCCTCCACGCCATGCTCTAAACCCACAATACGTCACCGAAAGCCCTCAAGAACACCAATACATACCCGTTTGAGACAGCGCAAACAGGATTGCAACTCCTGCTTTCTGATCCCTCCATGATGGCCTCTCTAGCCATTCCAAACCCTTTTTGACAAGTTCGCCTGTACAAGCATTCTCCTTGTCTGTGAAATATATCAGCTACGATGAACCCACTTCGTTACACAAACAAACGTACAAAAAGGCTGCAATATATTCAAGCAAATCAACCCCGCCTCCGGCTTACCCTTCCTTAGTTTCTTGTGCAAGACTTCGGTGATGTCTTTAGAATCAATTTTTTGGTGTAGGACGGCTGACTCAGGTGAATCAGTATGTGGAGCCAGGCTGTCATAATCCGAATTTAGGTGAACCGTGACCCTTACCGCCTCGCATCAAGTCTCCGAAAATCTGGAACCCTTCGATTTGACTAACGGCGTCGTCAAAATAATCGTTTCGTAGCATATGGACGATGTTTTTCGGAAGGCATTTATTGTTATTCATAGTAACTTTCATGTCGTCTATTGCGATTTAAAGTAACAGGAGTTCCACTAACATGCAATTCTACTCACCATGATTCAGACAAATAGCCAAAGCATATGCTGCAAGTAATGCGCTTTTCTTACGTTGCAGTTGATTAACGAAGACGTCCAATAGCTTGATATCTGCGAAGTGAGTACGAATGGCCGAGTCTGAAATTAGGATCGCATCATTTGTTATTAGTTTTATCAAGAATTGGACTTACTCTCGCATAGCTTCAGAAGGGTCAATGTCGCAGCTGTACGCTCCCGACGTCGGCCCTGTTGAGCAGATTCCTTCAGCTTGTTGATGAAATTTTTCTGTCCCTCCGTGAGTTCCGTGAATTTCTTAGCACCTGTGATGACGGACGCCAGTAGAGCATTGTTGAGTACACCCGCATGGACATCACTCACTGAGGCCAAAAAATTGATCCAATATCTTTTTTCCACGGCCAGCATTATGATCTTGTTGATCAACTAAACCAAGTCGGTCAACGTCCAAGCAGATCAAAACGCTTGCAAGATTTTTTCGAAAGCCAGCTTCACGTAGAATGGGGGGTTCTAAGACATGGGACATCAGAGCAGATTGCAATTCCAAGGACAGAGCCTACCACGCCTGTCAGGATGATAAAGGATGAGCAATATTTCCACCGCAAGAGGACCAACAAGTTTTATATTTTTTTTCGCAAAATCCTTGATTCTAGATTTCACCATGTCACAAGCATCTCTCGCTGTCACCATGTGTCATCACTGATTTCTAGTGCCCGGTGAATTTAGGAGTGCTCACCTTTCCCCTTCGGGTCTTTTGCGGCCAACTCCGCCAGGGTCAACACCATACGCAGCGCAGCAATCAAGAGACATGGATCTAAATGGATGTTACATATCTGTATTCAAGCTCATGCATGAGCTTCACCATTGACCATCAATATCCGGGAAAGCCTAGAGCCTAAAAAGAATGGTAAGTGATGGATACCTAACCATAAGTAATTCTTACTTGGGAATTGCATCCATGATGGAAGATTTCGGAACACCGGGTACGGCCAATCCTCTTGGAGCACCTTAATGATAGCTGGTCGAATTTCCTCTAATGGATTATGTACGTTAGCTTCGCGATGTATGGTACTCGCTGACGCACCATACTTTAACAGGCACTTCAAGGCATTCATCGCCTGTATATAACGTCTGCTGCCCCTTTCAACCATTGCATCGAGTACCTTCATGAGGCTGTTCAATAATTTCTTCGATAATTCTAGCCCGAATATGCGCTCCCGCAAAGCCTTGTGTTTTATCAGAGACACTAGGAGAGCAACAGCTCTAGGACCATCTGGGTGATTATCCTCATTCAGAATAGCACATAAACTTTCCTCCACTTTGGCAGGCATATCATTCAGATTCACAGGAAGAGGCTGCATAGAGTCGGTCAGACCATTGCCGGCTGTGCCCAAAATTTGTTGAAGCATTACGATACGATCATAGATTAAAGACAAAAATACCCACATGCTTCGGCAGGCATATTATCCAGATCTGCAGGAAGAGGTTGTATAGACCCATTTGAATCATCACCAGTTGTACCTAAACCTGTTTAAGTACTAAGGATGCGGTTATCAGCTAGAGACAAGAACCCACAAGCTTCGGCAGGCATATTGTTTGGATCCGCTGGACGAGGTCGTGCAGAGATGTTTGAACAATTGCCAGCTATACCCAAAATTTGTTCAAGGGGATACGACACAATCACAATTAAAGATAAAAAAACTCACAAGCTACGAGTTCATAATAGACGACAATAGTAACAAGCCTCACTAGCGGTGCACAGCCAGGCTTCTCGATAAGGTCAGTAAAATGTTTTTCCCAATTTTGCACACTCCTGAGATATTTCTTTCCTTCTTCTGAAGACAAAGTAGGGGTGATTGTTGTACCAGAGAGAGAGGAAACGGGGAAAAGAGCTCACCGAATCGAAGTATGAACAATAATTTGTCAAGGTATATTGGTGCAATTTCTTGCTCCTTGCCCAAATCAGTCACGAGGCCTTGGGCAGCGACGTCGTCAAAAAGCCTGGAATCCCAATGGTGACCTTCTAACAGCTCTGTTTCGTGGTTAGTGCGTGTGATTGGCAATTCGAAATATTTTCCTGGTAACGCTTTTGGCTTATACGCATTTGCATACAAAATGGAAGCATGGATCTTTTGTCCGGGTATGATGCGACGTGGTTTTGACCGATGCCAACTATCAAATATGAAATCAGTAACATGAAGTAAGACACCAATAGTTCAGAGTACCGATAGGTATAGTCACCAGCACCAACACCAGTAAAAGAGACTTGATATTTGAAAGGAAAATATTCAATGATTCCCCACCCAGAGCTCATTGAATTAGTGGTGCCTAAGTCGATATCATCGGGAATCCAGATCGTGTCTGTTCGCTTCAGCGCAAGACCATATGCTCTCGCTTCTTCACTCATCCATAGTAACGACACCTTCCCGGAATGATAAAGCTTTCCAGGGTCAGCTCTACCGCCTCTGTACCAAGTCAAGTATTCTCAAGAAAAGGTGAGTTTCATAGATACACTCACACATCCGAGTGACTGCCGGCAAACCAAACTTCCTTCACATCAGTTATCCTGTCCTCCTTTTCCACAGATAGATGAATATTACCGTCTGTCACAGTAGATTCATGATGTTCACTCACCACAGATACACTATGTCCAGCATCGTTGGAGGTGACTTTGTACTTTGACCTTCCATCATAGATATACTCCGGCATGAATTTGACACGAAGCTCGTCGAGAGCAAGAGCATGCCGGAAATGACAGGCATGTACTCTGGACGAAGAGCCCGAAACACAACTACTTCCTCCTATAAGTCCGACAGAGGAAACGGTATCCCTAGCAAAGATCAGTCCAACTTCCATTGTATGACATATGAAGTACCTTACCAAACTCCAACAAAGTGCGCTTTCGCATGCTCCCACGAAAACGTTTTCTTGAAATCCCTCGCAATTCGCTTTATCTCCTGCTCTCCGGCCTTTTCTTTAGGGCGACTTTCCGTATAGTATTCGTAGGCCCTGTTCACGTTGTTTGTCAGACTGATCTAGTTCTGTAGATGGCAGTTATTTAGGTGCTTACGTTCCAATCTGCTTGTCCGTCGGCGTCCTTATTAACCCGACCTAGCACACATATTCATCCCCTCAGGCCAAAACAAAGTACAGACCCATACCTCATAGATCATTGCTGCAAGAACCCGCACTTGGTATGCACCTCGAGAGAACCCTACCATACAATCCTTGGCAACACACAAATTATAATGCGAAATACAACATACCAAAAAGGTATATCTGATCTCCTTTTTTATACGTCTGTGCAAGCCAGCCATATGCATCTTTGACAATTTCCTCCACATTCCTGCGAAGGTGTATTTAATGCAGTCCAGAAGCTGATAGAGGAAAGATAGACCATGCGATTGCCATGTCAAATAAATCAGATATTCCTCTCTTCAGATGATCAGTGCTCAGCTTCTTTGGACGAGTGCCAATCCCGCTGGAATAATATGAACATTGTTCCCGACCGTTTGCTTCCGGTTCGATCATGGCAAAGAGTTTGACCACGTTAGTGTTCTGACCAAGTACCATAGTGAGCTGCTGGGAGAGATTAAAAAAAGGATGGGACAATTACACTCTGGCAGAATCGATTAGAGGTTCCGTCGATGCACACAACTAGGTTCCTTCCACCACCATCGGGTGGCTCGGGAGTATTGCAGCCTTTGCATCTAGAGAATGAAGAGGGCGACTTGGTTGTCGTACCTTGAGCTAGGTGAGTGCGAGACGACTCGGCGCTATTATTGTTCGACATGTGCATGTGGGTAGGGAACCGAGGTTGGAAGGCGCATCTTAAATGCGGAAAGGCACACCAATAGAAATTGGTCAAGAAGTCCCATTGCCAGGCTGAGGTGAGGCTCGGATAGCCATCATATTAGCATCATGCGCCGCAATGGAGCCATGCAGGGAAAAACGCGTATCAGGTCAAATAGTCCTCAAGGCGCCTGTCTATTTCCATCCATCGGTTTGTCACGCTCACAGATTTGTTGGAACCAGCTATGCTTGTTGAAAAAATGGATTCAAGTTCGGTCACTTCACTCGCAATGGATTTTCTCCGTCTCACAGCGCAATTTTGTTCGCTCGTGCGGAACAAGACTATCTTTATCGCACACCCTGAGCGTTTTTTCGAGTTGCGAACATTGTTCTGGCTCCTAGCCGCGAGGCATAAGTACAGCCTCGTCTCCTGATTCGTCGCATTTTAGCCCTATTTCGGCGTGCTCACCTGCCGCAATTCAGACCCACCTCGACTCCCCGCGCTCCATACTGCATCTCACCTACGGAGAGTCCTGTTGCTTCGTCTCACGTTGAGCACAGGCGGATACCAGTGATCAGGTCGTCTCTCCGGCCCGCAATCTACCGATGTTCTCAATGGAGCTCTGGGCAGAAGGACAGCGGAAGGAATCTTGTATACATCGATGGCACATCCAATCAGTTTGGCCAAAACGTAAATTGATCCTTCTCCATAGGTTCTTTCTCCGCTCACTGTTTTGTCAGAATACCAACGTCGTGAAGCTGTTTGCCAAGATCGACCTAGCAGCGGTTCACCCAGGACAATTTGCATACTATTCTAGTGGAATTGGCACGCGCCCAAAGTAGTTGCATATTCTCAGTCGTATGGAAAGAGCGGTGGAATAGGGCAGCAGAGAGCAGCGGGATCGAAGGAGCAAGGACCGGAAGGAGCACAGACCGGAGGGAGCAGGGACCGGAGCGGTCGTAGCTTAGTCAGCACAACCGCAGGAGCGGAGAGCAGCATGCAGCCGAAGGTCAGACGCAACGACAGACACGGACGCATCAAGGACGAGGGTGACCACTTCAGCGGTCTCGGATAAGTTTGACATGGTGATTGCATGGTTCATGCTCCTCCCTAAATTCTACTTGTATGCACGACGAAATACCTTCATGGTAGGAATATAGAGGAAATTGTCAAGGACGCATATGGTTGGCCAGCACGATGGACTAGGGCAGCAGAGAGCAGCGGGATCGAGGGTGCAAGGACCGGGAGGAGCACGGGCCGGAGGGCGCAAGGACCGGAGCGGTCGTAGCTTAGTCAGCACAACCGCAAGAGCGGAGAGCAGCATGTAGCCGAGGGGCATCCAGAGCAACGACGATGCATCAAGGAACAGAGAGTGGCGCACTCATGTGGTGAAGAGAGTGGAACCTGACACTAACCCACACAACAGAACAACAATAGACTGAACCAGAACCAGACCAGACCCAGACCAGCACCAGACTCAACACAGGCAATGCAACACCCTCGACCCAACCAGCCAGACCACACGTGCACAACAAACACGGAAACGAAGCTAAGTACCCCATTCTACCCGAGACCACCATGTACTACCACCAAACTGCCAGGCCATGGTTTACCACCCTGTGATGAATGTGGTTGCTTCAGATGCAGATGAACAGCATCCTTATCATCACTGAGCACAAGCCCAGTAGTCCTCTTCCTGCTAGACACACCAGACCCCTACAGACAGCAACTACCAAGCCCTACACCATATGAGACCAACATAGCACCACCAGGCTAGGACCAGTACAACCTAGCAGATGCAGGCATCATATGGCACTATGGGGTCCCTAGACACCTCCCTGAGCTAGACACTCTATCAACTGAAACATCATATCATGCCCAGACTCCCTGAGCTCAGAATCCCTAGATAAAGACCAGTATATTTTCCAATTCAACCTTGAAAAATTAACAAACACACCACCTAGTACTTAGACACAGCCAAGAAACCATATGCACATGGAAAAAATCATGCCATTCACAGGCAATGGGAGAGATGAGGAAAACCATCAGGAATTTTAAAAGTATTCAACAGGGTAATAAGAGTGGTAGGGATCAAGGACAACAGGGAAAAGATAAAGGTGCTACAAGACTATCTACTTGGCACATTGCAGGTGGAAGAATGGTATAACACAACAGTGGATGGAAAACTTACCACTTGGATGAAGCTGGTCATTGAGTTCAACAAACAATGGCCATCCATTACAAGGGCCATACACATCACTATGGAATACCAACAGGATCTGATGGATCTATGACTTGCAGATATGGATCTAGTCACTACAAAAACAATGGGCAGTGTAAAGATATGGACCCACATAGCATGGGCAAACAAAGTACTGCAGCTGGTCATGCAAGCCAATATTCACACAAACAACTTGCTTATATGGATTGTAAGGAACAACCTACCAGATGCACTAGAGGACCAAGTTGCAGGAGACCACACAGACTGGAAAGTGTTTGCAGACATGATAAAGAAAGCAGACATACAAAAGTTGAAGGACAGGAAAAAGAAGTAGGAAAAGCAGGAGAGGGAGACTCTAGTGTTTAGGATGGACATCATGCAATGTATCCAGAGAATGGAGAACATCCAGTGAGACACAGAAAATGACCTTGTACAATGGCTCCAATGTCTTAGAGTTATACATGTACCATCAGCAGTGATGGTAATGCCAATGAGCTCATGCTATACCATTCATAACTTGCAAATACACAGAGGAGACCCATGCCCACACTCCACCCCTCTCACAGACAGACAACAGACTACCATTCATAACAACCTTAACATGCTTGTGCATCATCTAGACATAGAGGCAGGATGCAATGCACATCAACAACAAGTACATGCATGGAAGTCAATACATGGGGACCACACTTGTATCAACAAGAACACCCCATATCTCCTCAGACCAGGCATGGTGGTGTTATACTCAAGTGAATGCTTCCACTGCAGAACACATGGACACACCTCAAGTACATGCAGAAAAGAACCTGGTGATCTAGACCAGCTAGACACACAGGAGTTAGTATGGTGTATGCTGTGTCACAAGGCATTGGGGAAGTCAACAAGGATACTGTACTCATAGTAGGATTCATAGGTGATATGAAAGGAGAGGGAAACAAATAAGGGCTGATGTTCAGCAGGAAGGAACAGCAGCCCATAAGAACAAATCCTGACAAAATAGTAGCACAGACTCCACATCATCATCACCCTGCTTCATGTTATGATTTTTTTATGACACTGCCCATTTACTACAAAATGGTACATTATAGTTGTAGTATTTACCCTTGGGATACATACTTCTATATAGAAGAACTACCAAAACCTCCTTATTACCTGCTACATAATTTCATTTACTTTCTTCTTATTCTCTTCTTTTGCCTCCTTATCTAAATCAGTACAAACACCCCAATGAACTTCTGTATTATGCTGGGTACACTAGGTTGCCAGCACCTTATTTAGATCATGGGATACAACACAGCTAGGTCTGTGTGCATACTCCTTAGAGTATAAATAGGGGCTCGCTTGTACCATCTACCTTAGTCTAATCCACTTGTATCTTTGTTGGCATTCAGTCACAAGACTTGAGCTACAAGGTATTAAAGAGTAAAGCTACACTTCCTACACCTGTCAGTCATGCTACTTAGTGTCAGTCATGATTGACCTAGTTAGTCATGCTACACTTTGTCAGTCATACCTCTACTCTTTTATCTTGCCAGCTAGAGTGGGAGCTGTAAGATTGTCCAGCCAGTGTGGTACTAAAGGTCTTGTGCCTGAGGTCATAACACTTGGATTAGGCTTTCATCCACTGCCTGGACACTAGGGCTAAGGTGCTGCAACTTTGAAAGAGATTTCACATTACTCCCAATTTGCAGGGACAAGTGATGTATGGGCTGTTGCCTAAGATTTCATTTTGCTTGTCCCTTGATGCATTTGAGAGGAGCCCCTGAGAAGGGCAAATTTGTGACTCGAAGTAGATTAGATCTTTGAAGATAGCCTCTTTGGGCTGTTTATGGCATCAGGGTCATGCTTAAATAAGTTTTGTCTGACCAGGTTAGCTAGACGGAGGATCTATACAGTATCTGGTACCAAAAGGCCAAGGTAGTCTGGGAAACCTTTACCCAGTATTAGTTTATGTGTAAATTGGTTGCATTGCTTAGAATACACTACCATTACATCACACTTTATTGCTGATGCTACTACCTTTGATCTCACAAATACTTCTTCAGATCACAGTGTTGTAGAATCCCAAGAGGGATGTCAAATACACCAGTAACAGGAGGACCATTGAGGGTAGATCCTATGGATACTTTAGCCAGGGTATTAGAATGATTAGGAGACACAATGGATGAGCTAAAAGAGAATAAAGGAAGAAATTACACCAAGAAAATAGCAGATCCAGGAAAGTAGAATAGAGATTACTTTGCTTTCTGAACTTGGTGGCTTCACATCAGAGCCTGGAAAGATTGTATCAAATGGAAACATCAAAAGTACATGATCATTGTAGTGCTCAGTAGGCTAGAAGGAAATGCAGAGGTGTTTGCATGGGTTACTATGGAATATTTCCTCAACAAGGAAGGGGAATACAAGATTAAAGAAGATGGTATCAGAAGGGCATTCAAGTTTGAAGAAGATGCTTGGCCAGTTTGGGATGTCTTTGAAACCTCTATACACAACTATTTCCACATAGAAGTTCTGACCTATGAAACATTCAAGAAGTTGGAAGCCCTATGGCAAAATGGAGCACCCATTGACATCTTCTTACAAAGATTTGATAATCTCATGAATGAAGCAGACATTATCAATGATCATGCTGAAACCTTACTCAAGCAAGCTGTGGATTACAAGATCTACTGCTATACCTCACTCCATACTACTACTGATGACTATGAATCATGAAAAGGAACTTTAAGAGAGATAGGAAGGAATATGGAACACATGGCACTAGAGCCATCTCTGCAGATTAATCACACTATGCCCACTAGAGGACATTACCTACCATCACAAGGTCCACCTCCTTCTCAATTCACATGAACAGGAATCCAACCTGGAAGGAGAGCACCAATAGAGATAGATGTACAAACTCCATGATCTAAGGAAACTCATACCTGTTATGCTGTGGAAAAAAAGGACACATCTGGCCAAACTGTTTCCAAAACCTGAACAAAAAAGCATTACTATCTCAGTCCAGATCTCAGCTCAGACAACAGATCTGGGACCCTTACTTCAGTTCCTTTATGGATAATCCCACAGAAACCAGCAAAGCAGCTGGAATTAGGGTGTATTGTACAAGGAGACCTCTACCTACTCCACCAGGACAACCTGTATATCTCAGAGCTATATATACTACTGAGGAAGCAGAGGCATACTGGAGAGATAAGATAGAAGTAGAGACAAAAGAGAAAGCAGCAGAGTCTTTAAAATAGAGCCATCTCTAAATATTGGAGGTGTTCAGGGACACAGACTTAATTTTCTTTTATCTAAACAAGAGGATATGGACATCATGAGTTTGAAGGAATCATGTATGGACTATGCTGATTTTGATTTTCCCACATGTACATTAGCTAAGGTGCTGTGAAATATGTATGTTCATTCCAAAAGAGTGACTTCCTGGAGCATGGCACTGGAATTAAAAAATAGTGTGCTTGATTCCCTTGTGTCCCAAGTAAGAAATGGTTTCTCTATTTATAAATCCTCCAACTCCAAAGTATTTTCTCAAAATATTTCTCCTGGAACTCTTTCCATTAGTGGTGAAATGTCACATCCACTAAAACTAATGTTCAAATGAAGGGGACAATGGTGGCAATCCTCTTTGGAAGCTCTTCTAGATTCAAGGGCATGCCAGACTTTCATTGATCAAAAGTGGGTAGATTACCAAACACCCATTACCCATCCTATTGGCTGTGAATAATGCTGATGGTACTAGTTCATGACATGGAATGATCATTCATTATGTCACTTTGATTGCTTTGTTTCAGGGGCACTCTGAACTCCTGGATGCATTCACTTCCAGTTTGGGAACCCACCAAATGGTGCTTGGATATGATTGGCTTTACTGGCACAACCCTGAGATTAATTGGATAACCCAACAATTATGCTTTACTTGTTGCACTTCATACTGTAATTTATTATGAAAACACCAAATGCCAAATCTGGCCACAGTCCCCTTATCCATACAAAAAATAGAGGATGGTCTGAAGGACTTAGTCTCTAAAGTGTATCACAATTATCTAGATGTTTTTTTCAAAAGGGAATCTGAAAGAATGCTAGAGTGCAAACCTTGAGATCATGTCATGATCCCAAACCTTCCTTTATACCAATAAAGTTAAGGGTCATTCCATTATCTGAACCAGAAATGGATGAAATAAAGAAGTTTGTGGGAGAAGAATTAAAGAAAGGGTACATTAGACCTTCTAAATCCCCACAAACATCTCTAGTCTTCTTTATTCCTAAAAAGACAGGAGACAAGCAATTGGTCATGGACTACAGATATCTAAATGAAGGAACCATCAAAAATACCTACCAATTACCATTGATCCCACAACTTATTTATTGCCTGAAGAGTGCAGATATGTTCACAGCATTAGATCTGAGATGGGGATACAATAATGTGTACATCAAAGAAGGAGACAAATGGAAAGGAGCCTTTGTAACTCCAATAGGATCCTATGAGCCCACTGTAATGTATTTTGGAATGACTAACTCTCCTCCCATGTTTCAGCAGATGATGAATGTCATTTTCAATGATATGTACATAGTCTTAGTAATCTACCTAGATGATGTATTAATCTTTATTGCTGGAGAGATGAAGGAAGAACATGAAGAGATAGTGAGGGAGGTACTAAAAAGATTGTGGGAAAATGATCTATATGTAAAACCAGAGAAATGTACCTTCTCAAAAGAAAAGGTAGACTTTTTAGGAATGATGGTATCCAAGGACAGAGTTGAGATGCAGGAAAAGAAGGTTGCAGGGGTGTTAGAATGGCCAGTACCCATACACCTCAAACAATTGAAGTCCTTCCTTGGACTATACAATTATTACAGAAGATTCACCAAAGATTTCTCTCAAATTGCCTGACCCCTCAATGATCTAACCAAGAAGGATGCCCCATGGAAATAGAGCACTGATCAACAACAGGCCTTTGATTGGCTGAAGAAGACATTGCAGCAGATAGAGAACTCTGCAATATAATCTTCTAGTGACCATATGGTGTACTTATCTTTTGTCATCGTAAGGTTCTGCAGCTTTCCCAGGGCTGCAATCTTTGTTTCCTTCATCTGGAAGGTTTGTTCAAAAAGGTCAAGGAAGTCAGAGTACTTCCCAAATGATGGCAGTGAAGCAGCCAGCTTTTCTTTTCAGAAGGATGTAGCCCAGCCAAGGGCAGCACCCTTCTTCATATAGGAGAGGGCATAGCCGATCTTCTTATTGTCTGTATCATATAATGTTTCATTGATTAGAAGGTACGTCTTGACTGAGAGCAACTATGCTTCGGCTTTATCATAGCTTCCATCAAAGTCATTGGGGGCGCCAATCTT
>JBBPKB010000273.1:0-15540 GCA_038089035.1 Boletellus dicymbophilus
CTAACGCTCTCGCACCTCCGAGTCGCTGACCTTGCCCCCGCCCGCTTCCGGTTGGGCGCGTGACGAGCACTACCTCCCCCTGCCACCTCCTGATCTTCCCGGCTATCCCGGCTACCCCTTCCGCTGTTGCTCCGCCACCTCCAGGCCACCGTCTTCGCCTTTCCTCAGTTGCTACCGCCATCTCGCGCCATCGCGCCCTCACCTTTACCCCCCTCTTTCCCGGTGATCCGCGCACGCGCTTTCGCCCTGTTGCACTCTCAACGCATGTCGAGCTCGTGATAGGGCGAAAACGAGCGCGTAGTTGTCTCCGCCGCCATCGTTACCTCATGCCCTTACCATCCAATGACCTCCGTCTTACATAACATCCGTGTGCATTCGCCCTGTCGCTGTCGCCGCCTTCCCGCGCCCTCCACACCACCTCGCCATTTCATGCTCCAGCCTCCCTCGCCATCCTGCTTAGACACTTAGCATTTCATATCCTTAGCGGGGAGGGGGGGTATACAGCGTTGCGCGCATTTAGTCTGTTGGTGATAGCGTTACATTGTAAGTAAAATCCGCATACCATACTACACACGCCAGGCGGTACAGGATAAACACGCGCGGTGAGATGAATGGGAGCACACCAACGCGGCGGGGCACGCCGTTTCGCTACCTCACCCTCGCAGTTGTCGCCGACGCGATTGTGCATACCCCATTGCGTTGCATTGCCGCTGCCGCCGGACCTTCCCATCACCCTTGCGATGGAGGGCGCACCGTGGCGTCGCCATCACCGTTATTGCGGTGGCGGTGGGCATGCCGCTGCGCTGCACTCGCCTTTGTTGCTGCTGCCGTCGTCGCGTTGATGAGTGCACCAGTATGCTGCTGTAGCCATTGCCGTTATCGTGGTGGCGGTGAGCGTGCCGTTGCGCCTTCCTCACCTTGGCTGCTATGTCACCATCGCTGAGGCCCGCTTCCCTCGCCTTTGCCATAGTCGCTGTGATAGGAAAGCCAACACGTCGCCTCACTCTCACCGTCGCGGCGGCGACATCAGTGGGCACGTTGAGATGGTATGGTAGGGGTCCGCTGCCCCTCGTCGCGGCTGCAGCGGCGGGCATGTTACCCTCGTCTTTTCCGCCGCCACCGTCGTCTCTGTGGTAGGTGCGCCTCGTTCCATCGTCTTCACTGTCTTAGTGGCGGTGTGCACACCCATGAGGCCTTCATGGCTTGCCCCGTTGTCGTCGTCGTCCTGTCGTGTGGCAGCGCATCGTCGTCGTTATTGCTTTGAGTGGCATTATGTCCTGAGGTACGAAACCGGACTGAGACGGCCCGGGCATTCCAAGCCAATAGGACCTATTTTAGCCTGATACGTAAGCAAGTCGCAATTAGTTTTGTTTGTTCTTGTTGAATACAGAAAATCGCTTGATTACGTTATCAAGGTTCCCGTTCCACTTTACCTCATCATGGTAAGCCAAAACACTAGCCCGCGAGCAGTGCCGATGATTATCACAGACAGTATGCTCGTATTACCTGCGTGGAGCATGCAAGTACGGTGACAGATGTCGAAATGAACATCCGGGTGCCGTAGCAAGCTTTGGCAGTCAGTATACCTGTGACTTCCCACATTTCTTTAGAGCTCACGTCGTTCTTTCAGATCAGGCCTGGACTTCCACTGGAAACAGAATCTTGGTTCCATATACGTGAGTTTCGTCCGAATTCTCTTTTGTGGATGCCTGAGCAGCTTTCAGCGTAGAGTCGGTGACAGCTGACGTCACTCCTGACAAGGATAAGCCACTGTGGCCACTTTCTTCTTACGGACCTTCAAAACACGAGCCGCTTATCATCAGCGGTTTGGATGAATCGCCAGAAGAGCTGCGTCTGAAGGCCCTCGTCGCTCTACGGGCAGGGACGACAGATGAATATGTACGTGGTCCCTTTGTCACCCTGCGCACGACTTACCTTTGGTTAGACCAAGTATGAAGCAGAGAAAACTTCAGCCGCTGATCAATTGTACACAAACGCTCGAAACAACATTAAACAGTTGTATGGACAGGCTTTGAAGGCCAGCGCTCAGAGTCAAATTTCCGAATCTGATATGGTTTCGTCGGTCCCTGCGTCCACGACGTCTGTACCATCTGCATTTGGAGTGTCGAACCCATCTGCATTTGGGAAGCCTGCATTCGGGCAGCCAACTTTTGGCCAATCTGGTTTCGGGAGTACAAGTGGTACATTAGGTCAAGGAACCCAAGCACCATCAGCCTTCGGGGCTCCTACACAACCTGTATCAGCATTTGGCCAATCTATTCAGGCCGCCTCGCCTTTTGGGCCAACCACTCAGACGACTACATCTGCATTCGGTCAGCCATCTGGGCTTGGTGCGGCATCTCAGCAACCCACGTCAGTCTTTGGGAAAGCATCACAACCAACCTCAGTATTTGGGCAGGCATCTCAGCCAACTTCGGCATTTGGGCAACCATCCCAGCTCACATCTGCTTTCGCGCAGCCTGCACCGCCTGCATCTGCCTTTTCACAGTCCCCACAACCTGCCTCGGCTTTTGGTCAAACGTCGCAGCAGACGTTTGGGCAATCGTCGTTCATCAAACCTGCATCTGGTGCATTCGGCGGGACCAACGGCGGCGGGTTTTCCGCGTTTACACCCCAAGCGTCGACTTTCACCTCCGCTGCCGCTCAAAGTAGCCCAGCTACTAGCCCAATGCCAGGTCAATCTACGTTTGGGTCCACTACTCCCATCCAGAGCGCTTTTGGAACGATTTCATCCGCGCCAAAGTCCGCATTCGGGGCAACGCAACCATCTCCAATAGGAACATCATCTTTCAGCAATCTTCTAACCGTCCCCGCTATGTCGTCCCCTGCGTCTGCTATTGGTGGTGGCGGTCCCTTTGCTACATCGCCAATGACGGTCACACCTTCCAACGAGAAGCCTGCATCAGGCACGCCCGACTTTGCTGGCGCTAAATCGACGGCCAAGATGAGACCTGGTGCAGATCGCTACCTCGCCCTCCTTCCTGATGATTATAACGATATAATGCCTGCTGACGTCAAGGCGGCTTTCGCCAGCGCAAAGTTCGGGTGGGGCAAAATTCCAGAGTGGATACCACCCGAAGCAGTCCGGTAGGAGGAAGTCGCTTTGAAGTGCGGGATGTGTTTCTAGCCAACCATCTATTGTTTTTGTAACTACAATGTTATTATTGATTTATTAGTCTCCCGATGTGGAAGGGAGTGTATACTTGAAGATGTTTGCGCCGGTGATATGATTATCAACTAATAGTATCACCCCTCAACGATACGCCCAACCGACTCAATTGACTTGGATAATCGACGCTAAGGTGCAAAGTACGTCTAAGATCTCACATGTCCGCTCCAGAACCCACCGCTTCCAACACTGTGCAAGCGCCTCAAGCGCAAGAGCCGCCGTTCATAAAATTTCCACCCTTTCCCGAACCACCGTCTGGCGTGACGATCATGCCCTTCAAGGATTTCAAGCCCCGTGGCATCCAGCTCTTCTCTGAGCCAAAAATGAAGGAGAAAACTGACGGCTCTGAGGACGAAGGCAACGCAGAGCTCGACGCGCTCGGCATCCCGACCGTCGAGCTCCGCGTCAAGCATGCGACGGACGAATGCAAGAGTAACTCGCGCAAGAAGCGCAAAAAGAAGAAGACCGCAGCCAACGCGGCTGGTGTAACGGGCGAGGCGGCGGCCGTTCCTATCAAGAAGTCACGCTGGTACGAAGAGTGGGAGGAAGGTGAGGATCTGAGGGTAACGAAGGTGCGATATGATGCGTGAGTGGGCCTTTTTTTCGCGCGTCAGACTCTTTATTTATAATCATTGTTTTGTGTGTGTGTGCTGTATTTTTTTCCCCTGATTACAGGAGCGTTTCGGCCGTCGATCGGTTCTTCCAGTCCGCGTTAGATTTCCGTACCGGAAGGCCTTGGCCGCCCGTATCGTCGGGTTTGAACAATCTTTGGGATCAAGTGAGTTTCGGTTTCGGTCTTGCCTTGGTTTCCCTGAACGGATGGATCGCGATCGGACAGTTTCGTTTATTTACCGGGCTACTTATCAATCCATCGGTGTACCGCAAGACAACCGCGAAGAAAGGCGCTCAACGCGCCGAATCTCCCGATTTCGAATCCGATGACGAAGATGATGCTGCGAGCGACGCCAAGGATGGACCTGCCAATACGGATTCGCGCCCCACGAAACGCCAACGATCGAACGAGGGCCCCGATGGT
The DNA here is from genome assembly GCA_038089035.1 of Boletellus dicymbophilus. Classification (NCBI taxonomy): domain Eukaryota; kingdom Fungi; phylum Basidiomycota; class Agaricomycetes; order Boletales; family Boletaceae; genus Boletellus; species Boletellus dicymbophilus. The sequence goes on from JBBPKB010000273.1 coordinate 4,227, forward strand.
GGCGCCAAAGACGACACCGAAATGAACGATCCCCAGAAAATGGACGAGGAGTTGAGAGAAGAGAAAATCACGCTTTTCCTTGACGATCCAGACAAATCTGTTCGGATATTTCTCTCTTCTTACATGCGCGAACAAGGCCTTATTTGGTATATTGTCACTGTTTTTTAAAAAACACTCCTTTGATCTTACTTATGGGCGGAAAGGGCGGAACGCAATTTGATCAATACCCCCCGCCTCATCTTGTTTTTCTTTGCCTTCGTTCTGCGGAACCATGTTCTGCCGGAACCCGCATACTTGCGCGGCATGAAGCAGGCTCTCGAGATGGCCGAGGGTGCCAAGAAAGAGCTTCCACTGACGCACAAAGTTGGGCAGTCGATTCCCGACACTGTCAACAAAGCGTTCAGGGAGTGCTTTGGACGAAAGGGAGGGATGAATTGGTCGACAGTCAATGCAACGACGACTACTTCGACCACAACGGAGCAAAAGGGTGCGGAGACAAATACCAATTTTTTTTGCCATTCTTCTCATCTCACTCGCACTTTAGACGCGACTATTCCCGTGACCGACATGTCGACAGGCAACAAGGCGAACGTTAGGATTCCTACTGAACTGGAGACCCAGATCAAAGACGCCATCGAGGACAACGTCGATATGGATGTTTCCGTCGATGTGCCCACCGTGGATGCGATTCCCATCAACGAGAATACTGAGGGCGGATGGGGCGGGGGTGAGGGATGGGGCAATGAATGGGGCGACGGGGGATCGTGGGATCAAAACGCGTGGCCTGGGGGCGAGTCCTGGAGCAACGGCGACACCCAAGGGGCCCAAGGTAGAGCTACCAGCGGGACCACAGCCGGCAGCGTCCACGACGCAAATTCTGTTTGGTACCGCGATCCATCGTCCCTCATTCCCCTCCTTGGTCCGAGTGTACTTCCGCTGACTCACACGGCAGGCATCGTAGAGTCCTCCACGCGCCGTGTTGTTGCCATTCACTTTCCCCCTGGCCACCCAAAAGGCGCCACCTCGCCGCCATCTCTGTCTTTGCAAGATGATGTCGTGAGCACTTTATCAGGAGCCAGAGCGGGCGACGGGCTAGACTGGGCGCCTTCGGCGAGCGGCGTCGAGGCAGAGCTGGACACGCGTTTCGCCAAAGTCGTTCTCGAACCCTGGGGGCGCGAAGAAGGGGATATCTCATGGCCAGAAATCTGGGAGACGTCGCGCGGACCCGTGATCGATCTCAAGAACGTCAAAAAGAATGACAAGAAGAACGAGGTGTCCGCTGCCACGGATCGTTCCGACGCAAGCGGCTCTGCGGCGGGGCGTAAGCCGCACGATCCTCTCAAGGACAACATCACGCTTCTCGTACAATCTTCACTCGCGGAGACGCTGGAGGAAGTCCCAGGTCTTGGACTCGGCGCAATATGGATCGAGATTGCTCGGAGGAAGTGCGGGTATGGTGCGGGCGGGGCTGGAGAGGTGGATACCAGCATCCCGGGGAAGTTTTGGTATCATGAAGACGTAACTGGGATTTTTCCTAGCTTCTACACGCCCCGGGAGAAAGGATACTAGACGGAGGATATGATTCAGTTCAGTTTTCATGCAGCGCCGATTTTCAGAGCATCTTGGTGTATTTAGTCTAGTGGCACAGTATGAAGTGGAGGGATTGACTAAAGATTCCATAGAAAGGTATGATTTGATAACCAGGCGGATGAGTATTGTACTGGAAAAAAAACAATTCCAAGATTGCGTGTAAACATCATAAACTCCCAAGACGATTCGATGCACCGGGGGAGTGAAAGAATTCAATATCCTTGGGAAATCAGATAATCCGCCAGTCGTTCCACGAGCGCCAGCGCAGTCATCGCCGTGCCATTGCCCTGGGGGTCTCCTGAAGAGCCAGACCCAATATCATGATACTCTGCCACGATCACGCTCCGTTCCGTCTTCTTGACCACACATCCGCTGGTGCCTCCATATGCGTCCTAAAAATAACAATGGCAATGGCAAGCGTGCCATGCGTTCAATTCCGTCAGTCTCTCAGCTCACAAAAAAAAGGCTAGGCTAATGCTCGACCCGAGTCACGGTCGGAAATAGATCGAAACGGACGAACGAACAAACATACCTTGCGTCTGGCGAGTATCATGTCAAGGCATCCCATCGTCGTCGTGTACCTCCTTCCTCCGATGCTAACCTCGCGCGCGGGCCCGCTAGCGCCAGCACCCGCTCCAAACACTTGTACGAGCGCGCCACCCTCTTCTCTGGTCATCTAAACGTGCCAAAGGGAAGGTAGGGACGCAGAAAGTACTAAGTCTCGCATAACGGGAAAAAAAAACAACGAGTCCAAAAAGGATGCACACACACGTTGCAACCGGCCGATTCGGCCCATACTTCGCCGTCCTGGCCCACGATGGCGGCCTGTGCGACCTTGCCCGATCGAAGTAGACTGACGTCGAGGATATCTATGGAATGCCGGTGGCCATCGGTCGTTAGAGCGTCAGCACAACAGGAATCGTATGATAGTTTCGGTGGGGAGACCGAGTTGAATCTCCGAGATGAGTTTATAGATGGAACCACTCACTCTGCCAAGACATCAAAGTTCGAAGTAGCGTAAAGGCGTTATGTAAAAGCTAGTAGATCAGAAGACTTCCGTCGCGAGCGCTCCAGCTCAAAAAGCTGTGCCTACTACTAAAATACAACTGGTACCTTGGGTGCAAATTCTGAAAATGCACTTTAAATACTTCATTCTTTGTACTGTACAAGCCCAAAAAAATCATCAGAGATGCTTTAGTTTCTAGTCTAGCTGAGGAACAAAAATTGCGTAAAAGTTGAGTCCCACTGTGCTCGCAATTCAACAGACTATCATGAGATGTCGGAAAATAGGCCCAGACCCAAGAGATCCTAACTATAAGCTTGCAAAATGACACCTGGACATCATGGAATAACATATGAGGGATCTCTGTGCCAATTATAAGACCGAGAAACTTACTAAGCGTTAGTGTAGCGCAAGTATATAGCATTTCAGAGGGATTACGATCACGCTCGAGCATGGGCGTGATGAAATTCAATCTCCTCTTCGGCATGGTGACGTGACATGCTGAGATCGAACATTTGAGGGCCCGCTGCTTGCCGTGTCACAACTTTGCAGTGGAGACGCAAAACGTCGGAAGTTCTCTACACCCTCAGAATAAAATACAAAAAATCGAAAAAAATGAAGGGGAGATGTATTAGTGCATTCTCCACTCGTACCATGACTCCGAATAGTGTAACCGATGTTGCTAAAGCACTAGGTCCGATTTACCTTGTTTTTTTGCACTTCAGGCGATAGGAAAAGTTCCGGACCATTATGTAACTACAGAGTATTTAGTAACATCATCTGCCAAACCCCCCTTGAAGCAATTTCTAATGCGCAGATTGTTGACTTTTTTTCCAGGTGTTTGTTGGTGAGCAGGTAGTAACCCTTCACTCCCGGGCTTTTGTGCTCCTGCCGGAGAAAGAGCAACGAAGTCTCTGAGTCAATCGCATTTAGCAGAATACGAGTACACGCGTTCAGTCTGCATGATCATGGGAAGATAGTGGCCGAAGAACCTCTTGCCGGCGGCATGATTCGTGTTTTTCGTCCGTTTCTCACTCCTTCCCGATAAGGTTACGTACCAATTCCGAGGATAATGCGAGCTCGTCAGCTCACGCAGCTGACGTTGAGCAAAAGATTCTTCCGCACACTGTGTGCATGACGCGCCCGCCTTTGCCATGTGACTAAATAACGATGACGGGATTCAGGCTGCAGTCCAGCAGTATAAAACCCAGCTCAACGCTGAACTGGTCTATCAACTCGAACTCCCTTCACTACTCAGCACTACACACCTACCACACCTTCGATTATCAACTCGACAATGTCTTTGTACGTTCCCGTACCCAAACCCGCTTCCCGCCTTGCACGATACCGTGCCCTGTCGCCCAGTGCGTCAGTCCACGTCTCTCCGCTCCAACTAGGGGCCATGAGCATCGGGGACAAATGGGAGCAGCATGGAATGGGGGGGATGAACAAGGAATCTTCCTTCAAGCTTCTTGACGCGTTCTACGAAGCAGGCGGGAACTTTATCGACACCGCTAACCACTAGTAAGTGTCCCTACGGCGATAGTTTCGTTGTTCGGCGCCTAACATTTTGTCACAGCCAACATCAGAGCTCGGAAGAGTTCATTGGCGAGTGGGCCGAGCAGCGCGGAATCAGGGACCAGCTCGTTATTGCTACAAAAGTCGGTGATTTTGTTTCTCCCCTGGAGGTCCCGTCCATACTCACTTCTGTCGCAAAGTACTCGACCAACTATGTGGGTGCGGAGGCCGGAATCAAGCAAAAGGTCATTTATACAGGAAACAATGCCAAGTCGATGCACGTTAGCGTCGAAGCCAGCCTGAAGAAGCTGAGGACGACATATATAGACATTCTCTACGTTCACTGGTGGGACTGGGAAACTTCAATCGAGGAAATGATGAACGGCTTGCACACGCTCGTTCAACAAGGCAAAGTGCTCTATCTGGTATATGCTGGAAAATAGCGTTATATCTCTGGATTCTGACACCTGCTTAGGGCATTTCTGATACTCCTGCGTGGGTCGTTTCTCAAGCGAATCAGTATGCTCGTGATCACGGCAAGACGCCTTTCGTGATCTACCAAGGCCAATGGAATGTCATGCAACGCTCTTTCGAACGAGATATTATTCCGATGTGTAAGGCTCATGGTATGCCCTGCCCTCCGAAGGATATTTCGGTGTTTTTAACATCGCTGCACAGGCATGGCCTTGGCTCCGTGGGGTGTGCTCGCTAGCGGAAGACTTCGTAGCGACGAGGACGAGGAGCAACGTGCCAAGTCGGGTGAGAACGGACGCTCGCTCTTCAACGAGGACTGGAAACGAAACGAACAAGAAAGAGCCATGAGCTCGGCACTGGAGAAGGTCGCTAAAGAGATCGGTGCGAAACACATGACGGCCGTGGCCATCGCGTATGTCATGCAGAAGACGCCGCACGTGTTCCCCATCATTGGGGGCCGTAAGGTGGAACATTTGGAGGCCAACCTGGAGGCGCTGGAGGTCGTGCTCACACCCGAGCACATCAAATACCTCGAGAGTGTTGTTCCCCTCGACCCTGGGTTCCCGATCACGTTGATTGTCAGTCGATGACTCCCTTAGCACCAGCTATTCCTTTCTAATGCATTTTATTCAGGGCGACGGCAGCAGTTACAACATATTGATGACGTCCACCGCTTACTTGGAGAAGCAACCTTCCGTTCATGCAATCGTCCCGGACCTGTCCTGAACACATCACGATAGATGTAATCAGCTAGAGACGTCTATCTGTACATATTCAATGGGATTTATATATACTGGAAACTCTTTCAGTGCGAAGTATTTTTTTACTACATTCTTGCGATTTCATCTTCTGGATCATGACGCACATGTTGCTTATAACCGAGAATATCTACAATTTTACACTGACATACTTACGATTCTATCTCGAAGATTGTCCCCGGCCCTCTACAAACAAATTGTTCATCGAGGGCATGCCGCGCGTGAGCTCGAGTTCAACACAAATTAGTACGAGCGACAAATTGGGGCAGTGATTTCTATGGTAAAGACGAGACGAACGAGCTGTACCAATCCGCGGAGTAAAAAAAGGTGAACGTCAGCCATGGATAAGGGTCTTTGGATAAATGAAGGAGAAGACGGCCGCACGTTGGTCAAAACCGGACCCTGCTGGAATCTATCGGAGTAGTGGATGGCAATACTCGAAATTAAAAAATAAAAATAAAAAAACGACATTAGCTACTGCATTTCGACAAAGGGAAAGCTTACCCCGACAAAATTGAAGATGTCGACACCATCTAAGAGTTGAGGCACTCTCCCCCACGAAAGAGAGACAAAAAAAGAGAAGTAAAAGATTTCCATACGACCAACGTGGGAATAGTCTGAATCGAGTTACGCGCTCGCTCAGTGAGCGAAAAGTATGCACCGCAAATTGCGCTCAAGGACAAGAGAGCATGACGTCCACGCCTGTCTCGTTCCCCCGTGAATAATCGCACACCGCGTCTGTCACCAGACAAAAGTGATACGTTTACTTTGGCCTTTTATAATAAAAGGCCTTCCTGGTTGCACTAGATTGTAAGCTACTCCCACGAGCAAACAAAACCGCCTCGCAAACCAAGTGCGTCTCATGTGGAAACGCAAGTTGGGGAAATAACAAACCTGGAAGTCAATGCTGTACCACCTGCCTAACTCCCCACGACACCTTTCAAAGCCACATCCCTCCACACCTCGCCTCTAGGTAAGGGTCACGGGTGGAGCAAGTGGGACGGCTGCTTTTCTGGTAGGTCGCTCAGTTGGTTACAACAGGACCCTGCGAGAGCCAATCGAGGAGGATTGTAATGCTCAGACCTTAACCCGCTCGTGAGATTGGACATCAGAGACGACCTGTCCGTGATGAGCAATGCGGTCTTCGAGCTGGTCACAAGTTGAAGAAAAGACAAAACTTATGGGTCTCTCTCTATATATACTGTAATTCCCACAACATCACAGCCAGATCTAGATTCTATGGCTTGGGACAACGCCATCTCCATTCCCTGTCGAGCTTGTGGACTGCTCAAACGCGATCCTACTAGTTACTTGTGGTGTTCATATCGATATTCAATACTTAAATATTCTGGCCCTCCTACATATGCAAGCGCATTCTGTTCCAAAAACGAGGTCTAATAGTAAGTATGTGTCTTCCCTGCGTTGCGTTGCCCAGTGCCCGAAGATATGAAACGTACAACTTTACCTGCCTAAAATTAGTAGCTCGAACTGCACAAATAAACATGAGGTGTAATATGGGCAAGTAAAGGTTAGTCGTTGCCCAAAAACGAACGAGCATGGATCCGCTTTTGATTGTCACCGTACTCGAGTCACGCGAGCGAATCTTCATGCAAGTTGCGACCAATCGGCCCTCTAACCCACAAATCGGATCTAAAGATGGATGTTGATTGATCAAGCGTGATAAACTTGCAATGCTATGACAATATAATTGCCAGTAGGTGCCAACGTCATCTAAACGTGAAGAACGCGTTGCGAGAACAGATCAAAATACGTACTTAAGTATTTTTTTGGTCTAGTGACAATTAAATAAACGAATACTGGTAGCGGAATCTGATGGTTAGCAAAGTGACTCGATCGGAATTTCACTGACGAAGACGCTTTTAATAACCAAGAATCTGTTCTAGCGGGGACCACCAATCGATGCCTGGACAACAATGGGGCTGTAGTTGGACGTGGTCAACAGAATTGCGGAAAAGATTATTGTAGGATACCAAAAAATGGCATCGCCTTGCTGGAAGTCTCCCGCGGGTCGAGTTAACCCCAGGTGCTCGGGCCTGCGAGTTTAAATACAAAGCTCCATGAAGGAGGTAAACAAAAAAAATCATACAGAAAGTTCCATGACCAGCCCGAGAGTAGTCTGAGTCGAGTTGCACACTCACCACAACGAACGAAGTGACTGCGCACCGCAAATCACACACAAGGATGATGGTGCCAAGAGCGTCCAGGTACAGCGTCTCATACCCCCATTGGTTCCTCTCCTGGAGTGCCGTGATCTATATTATCAAAGAATGCGCCGTGGGGATCTGGGGGAGAGGCGGGCATCCAGTTTTCTATTATCGCCCCAAGTACATGAGATGCCTTGGTCGTATGACGGTTCGTTTCACGCCAGAACTTCAGGCTATCCATTTAGCTCCCCTACGTGCAGCAGCTCATATTGAATTGGTTCATACTTGTGCCGGATACGCAGTTGCTGTTTCCCCCGTTTCGAAAGCAACGCCTGTCCAGCTAGGTTTTTTGCCTGAGCGACGCTCACTTTGGGTGGAGGCACCGAATCAGGTGAACATGTGTTAGGGCCAACCAAAGCAGAAAACATCACTGGAATAGAGTAGATACTTACTTTTCGAAAACGATCTAAAATGCCATCAGGTCGAAAAATTGCTCGTGACCAGCCCAAGAATAGTCTGAGTCTAGTTTCGCACTCGCAAAGAGCGCGCGCCGCAAATTGAACTCACGGACAGAGGGAGCTAGGAGGACGTCCCTAAAGCTATCTCGTTCCCCTGGAGCAAATATCGCTGCCAGACGAAAGTGCTCTGGCCGTGGCCTATTCAGTCACGCCTGGACATGCCATACTCGATCCTGTGAAATATCTGATAAAACTGATAATGCAGACAACGCTGGCACGGTCTACATCCTCGGTTCATCAAGAATCAAGTTGGATCGGTACGCCACATCCTTAAGAGGCTGCGACCGGCGCGCCCAACGTGGGACACTTGGGGTGGTGAAAAGGTGAACATCCAGACCTAGCTGCTCATCTGCCCAGATCCCCGCGACACCTTTCAAGATCGCATCCCCTCTGTGCCTCTCCTCACCTGGATGAGGGTCTTGGGCTGAGAGGTGACCGCTTTTCTGGTATGTCGCTCAGTTGATTACAACTGGACTCTGCGGGAGCCGATCGGGGAAGATTATAACGCTCAGACCTTAACCCGCTCACGAGGTCGGACGTAGAGACGCCCTGTGTGTGGTGAGCATTGCGGCCTTCGAGCTGGTCACTTGATGAGAAGGAAGCTGCGAAATTTTCATCACCTGTCTCTCACGCCAATCATCGCCACAGTCAAACACTGACAACAACCATTCAATTCGATGACAAACAACGATAGGTACATGCTGGCTCAAAACACGGACAAGTCTTCACGAAGATAGAAATTCCAAAAATTATGACCAGCACGAGAATAGTCCGAGTCGAGTTTCACGCGCCCAAAAGGCGCACAAGCCACAAATCGCACTCAAGGACAAAAGCGAAGCAAAACCCAAAGGATTCGTTAAGCTCCCCACCTTTTCGTTCTCCAGGGAATGCGGGGTCTGGGAAGGTCCACGTTCCCAGCTATAAAATAGCCAATACTCGCCGCCCGTGCACTGTGTCGGCAGTGCGAGCTGCCTTCCAACCGGGTCCCCGTTCGTTAGAACGGCTTCAGATGTAGCGGTAGAGTGGGTTAAGACATGTACTATACTCGTAGCTTGAAACGGGAGGCAGTAAAATAGCCAAATGTAAGATAGACGCTCGGACAGCAGCGGGCTAACCATGAGGAAGAGGTCGCAGTCCCAGATAGAGTTGTGCACATAGAGCAAGCTGAAAAATGCTTCACTCAGTTTTGGATCCCCATGGAATCTACCTTATTTTTTGACAAGCGAGCGTGTGCAATGAGGCATCCCACAAGGGGAACACCGTGACATTGGGGTGAAAAAGATGGGTGAGACTTTCAAATGGGCCTACCATCACTTGTCCAATCCCTACGACACCTTTTAAAGCTGTACCATCCCAGTACCATCCCAGTGTCTCGCTACCTAGCGAAGGGAAAGTCTTGAACGAAGAAAAGTAGGCTGCTTTTCTGGTATTACGACTGTGCCCAGCAAGATCCAATCGAGGGAGATGAAATACTCAGACCTTAGCCCGCTCACGATGTCAGATGGTGAACCACCTTGTGCGAGATGAGCTTCGTAGTCTTCGAACTGGTCAAGTTAGAACAAACTTTGGTCGTATTTGAGTTAACTAGAACAATTCTCACGATTTCATTTTAGCTAAAGGTAATTATGAAAAGATATATTAATATTAAATAAATACCGGCAGAATTAATTGCGACCAGGAGAAAGTACATACATAGGGACAGTATATAGATCAGAGGGGATCAGCGTGAGCAAGAAATGTGGGGGGGAACTCACGTAAGTCAAAAGCTCATTTTTTAATCTATCCACGAGTGACCCACGGATCACACGTACGTATACTATGCAACAGGTTACTTTGCGAGGCGTGGCGTCTCCGCTATCGATGTATCGTGAGCACTTCTATAATATATGAGGTTATAAAGCAAGTGAACAAGGTAACTTCCACTCACACCGTTTGCGTGTCAATCACTGCGGTGGTGCCATCTCTTCGTCTTTCCGACTTGAACTCGAACAACGTCATAAAGTGCATAGACGACTCGGACTCATCGTGCGCGGTATATATTACTCGGTATTGTTTTTCCGACGAGCTCAGGGCAGTTCCGATACTAGGATGACGTAATCTGATTTGCTTATGACACCTAGAACATTTGCGGACCGGCGATTGAGGGCAACATAAAATGACCTTCGACTCATCGGCCGAACACAAACATGGATCCATTTCCCCCTCCTACTGGCGGCGCATCGCTCCTGCTCTCGTTCAGGCTGCACGCAAAGTCTGTCCTCATCGTCGGAGGCGACACACTGGCGGCGACTAGAGCTTACGCTTCTCTCGAGGCAGACGCTCTCGTCAGAGTCCTCGTCAAGGGCGGTCTCGAAGCCGTTTGCGAGGAGCTCCGATGGAGAGCCGAGCATGGCCAGCTTGAGGTCATCGATTGGGACCACCTCCCGAGTCACCTGGCTGGTTCCGACTCCTTCCCGACCTCCCTCGACGCTGACAACCGCGATTTCCTAGCCCTGGACCACTACCTTTGGACTAGTCCCGTATCTCTGCTTTGTGTTACCGACACTATCTCCACCTCGCCATTTGTCTCGGTCGCGCGGGGACGCGCAACCCGTCTCGCGAGACTCTGCCGCGCTCGCCGCATCCCCATCAATGTCGCCGACATGCCCGACCTCTGTGATTTTTCTTTCACTGCAACGCATCGCTTCGTAGACCCAGTTTCGTCCTCAAAGACCCCGCTGCAGATCGGCGTGACCACGAACGGGGAAGGATGTAGGCTGGCTGGTCGCCTACGGAGGGAAATTATTGCTGGATTACCCAAGGACGTCGGGGTTGCTGTGTCCAAAATCGGGCAGCTCAAGAGAATGGCGAAGAGGTTGGATAGGGAGAACGACGTTCTGATGGACGGCGAAGGCGAAGACGGTGCTGCGACCACCCCGAACCGTCCCGTCCCCGTGGCCCGTAACGTCTCCGAAGAGACCAAAGCCGAGGCTGCCAAGCGGAAATTGAGGTGGGTCGTCCAGGTCAGCGAGTACTGGCCGATCTCGCGGCTCGCTGCGTTGACTGAACACGACATGGATGCCATTCTCGGCGGCAATGTTGCTCACGAGGGCCCGCTTCCCGTCCTCTCCGCGGATGAGAAAAAGTCGCAGCATGGATTCGATCTCACGCCTCCACTCTCTTCTAACGAACAGACGAAAGGCCGCATCATTCTCGCTGGATCTGGACCCGGACACCCGTCGCTTCTCACACTCGCAACACACACGGCACTGACAAAACAAGCTCACATTGTGCTCTCCGACAAACTCG